>KN884609.1:57104-69164 GCA_000934455.1 Apostichopus parvimensis
CATATTTCAAATAAGGAACGGAGGGGAGGGGGGGGCAGGGGTTAGGGAGGGTGTAATCATAATGAATACGGCATGTTTAGCGACACTGGCTCCCAACACATTTTCGTTCAACTTTTAGCACATGTGGAGTATATTTGGCTGTTCGCAGTAGGACTTTTATACACCTTGATCCAAAGTTATATACGTTCGGTGCCGCTATTCCTGACAAGTGCAATACTAAATTCCAGTGGGTTCGACGTCAGGCTTCACCACTGCAGATAGTTTCATTATGTCACTCTATCAACTTGCCAACCTTCTACCCGGCCTTCCCCCTCCCCGATGTATTTCATCTCTTATCCGATCTTTGTACCCACACGCTCATCACATATACCAATGCACCTCCAATTCATTCACCCATTAACTTTGCAGTTCATTCCAAAGTTTCAAACTAAAAATGAAATTGACATAAAAAAAAAGTTTAAAAAAATCCCGCAAATTATTTCTTCTTATTCCAATTCCGTTCTCTGTTTTTATCAGAGAGCTGCATGTTGCAGTTGCGCATCTCAGATAAATGCGCGTGTATGGTTAATGTTTCCTTTTGCGACAAAAGATGTCCTTTACACTGTTATAAGAGTGAAACTAAACACCTGTTCGGGTCTTTGTCGGTACAATTGCGGAACATTTGTTGCAATCTATTCGCGGCTGTGATATCTCTCATGAACTATCGAGTGTTTGTCGAGCGCCTTTGATCTTCACTTTAGATACACCATTTCACGTCCATTACATGACAGGAATTGTTCAAAATTTCATAAATTGAAATATTATACTTCAGAGCAGAAAGAGAGCAATGGAGAGACGGAGAGAGGTGGAGAGAGAGAAAGAAAAAACAAGATTTGCCAATCGAGATCAATGGATCCGAATGTATTTGGAAAAGTTGAAGTTAAATATATTGTGTTCAAATAAAAAATTCTCTAATTACGAGGCATGTGGGGAAAATTCCAGGTCGGTCCCGTGTCGAAAGAGATTCAAACATCACGAAATATAGGCAACGAAAGACAAGCACCGCTATTAGCAGCAACAGTGAAAAGGGAGATGTGAGGCTTAAAAGGGTAAAGAAAAAGAAGTAGAAGGAAAGAAAAAGCGGTGTATAGGAAGTGGTAAGGAGAAGTCAAATGTGTGAATAATTCGACAAACCTACAAGGAATTTGAATTTGTCTCGTACAACTGTTTCCGCCCGAAGGCGCTTCAGTAAGCTAGGCCGGAACCTAGCCGGAAAAATAGAGACTAGACCGTGAAATTTGAGTTTTGGCTTTACATTTTGTTTTTAAGGGATTTAATGTATAAACTGTAACAAGTTTGAACAAAACCCCACCCCCCCCCCAAAAAAAAAACATTTTAAAGAGGTTTTCCATTATTATATACCAAAGAGTTGCTTTACCCTTTCATGAAAGGCCGACATTCCGGTAAATACCATACAAGAGATCGGTGTAACTTTTTGTCATCCTACTGGCGTAAACTTGTTTAAAAAAAATCCAATTTTCCTCTCCATTTACTGTTATGAGCATTAAAATTTCATACACGATTCCACTCCATGAAGCACACAGAAGTCGTTTGACTAATTAATCAAACATCCAATGGATTAGTTTGAATGATGGCACTGACTCGATGAGCGGTATCGTCCTTTGATGTTATGGATGAAATAGACCAACCAGGAAAAACGGTCAAAAAAAAAAAAAACAGGAAAAGGATAAAAAAGGGAGTGTTAAAGCTAGTGGAAGAGTTCTCTTTTTTTTTTAACATAAGTTACTTTAGTTTAGTGCAGACTTAAAATTTCACGGTAAAATGAACACAGAAGTAGAAAGTATAGATAGACACGGATACGCGCCCTTTGAAGGGATATGTATCTAAGCAAGAGTTATTATATATTTATATGAAAGGAAAAAGATCATCTGATTTACCGTCCTGAAACTCCTTTTGTAAGTTCAAATAATCTAGCTGAAGGATCAATCAACTCGGTGGAGTGCATCCCTAATTTAAAAAGAAAACCCCGACAGGGGTGGATACAGTACCATACCCCCCCCCCCGCAGCTTCCCCCTCCCCCTGTCCCTGTTCTAACGACTACGATACACATCGTCAGAGTAATGAGGTAATGATAGCATAACACTTTTCACTATTTACACTATTTTTCAGTAGGTTAATGCTATACCTCTCACCGTCTGACTAAGACACTTTTATGGTAAATTGTATGGGTTAACATTTTGATAATTAAAACCGAATGAGTTCGTAGGACTAACACGAGTATTTCCTACACTCTCATCCAGTGTCATATAGGCATCAGACTAAGCGAGTATTGCCTACACTGTCATCCAGTGTCATATGGGCATAGGTCTAACATGAGTATTGACTACACTGTCATAACCATAACCATCAGAACCACACTCCTTCCCCACAGCTCCCCCCTCCCTGTTCTTACGACTACGATTCTATATCGTCAAAGTAATGAGGTATAGCATAACACTTTGTATACTATTTTTCATTAGGGAAATGCTATACCTCTCACCGTCTGACTGTGAAACTTTTATGGTAAATTGTATGGGTTAAAAATTGTGATCATTAAAACCGAATGAGTTCGTAGGACTAAGACAAGTATTTCCTATACACTGTCATCCAGTGTCATATATGGCATCGGACTAACACGAGTATTTCCTACACTGTCATCCAGTGTCATATAGGCATAGGCATGGGCGGCGATCATGGGGGGACGGGGGGGGGGACATGTCCCCCGATATTTTAGGTGGGGGATATAGTATCTAATATCCCCCCAATATTTGGTAGCATAGTTTTTTTGTGGCTATAAGAGCATATTTTTTTATGATATCGCTAGTAATTTCAAAATAGAAAATGCAACTTACAAGGCCTGGGGAGTGCCATTTTCAGCGATCTGGGAGGCATTTTCGGCCAAAATTTTCTTTTACGCTTCGCGCCAACTCATGTTGGCGCTACGCTTAGATAGTTCGCCTACAAGCTTCGCCCCTCCCTTGGCAAATTCCTCGCTACGCGCATGTCTAACCGTGTCACAATTTGTTACTAAGTATCACCACAAAACGACACAGACTTTCACCGAGAGTAGTTTTTACTTATTTTCGAAATGAATTAGCTAGACGGACCATGGGCGCAGATCCTGGTGGGGACAGCGGGACGCGTCCCCACCAACTTTTTCAGTGGTGGGGACATGATATACCGTGTCCCCACCAATTTGTCTTGACCAAACGCTGCATTGCAAATTTCCCTGTATTGAACTTTGGCGCAGTTTGATCCAGCATTGTGCAAATGACATGCAGCAGTTCTCATTTTATTTTATTTATCCACAGTTGTTAAATTTTGGAAGGAAATCGCATTTGCGGCAGTCTATAATTTTTTTCTGGGAGAGGACCCAGACCCATCGTATACAAAAGTCTACTTGGATTATTTGTCCGCTGATTTTTTTTTTCTGCAGACGCCCATGTGTTTCCCCCAACTTAAATTTCTAAGCCATGAGATCTCAAATTTAAGGAGGTTTTGGAGCATTATTGGGTCTGGGAAGTGTTATTTCCGGCGATCTGGGAGGTATATTTGCCAAAAGAAATCTTGTACGCTACGCGCTCCGCTCCGCTTAGATGGTATCAGAGAACAAATACGCGTCCCCACCATTATCCAAGACTGATCTGCGCCCATGTGACGGACCGCATCCGTAAATGAAATTTGGTATATATACAAAATACCACGAAGCGCAAAAACAATTTTGGGGATGTAGTTGCTACGCGCCTGCACCCAAGCTAATGTCCCCCCCCCCCCAAAAAAAACAATTTGAAACAAATCGCCGCCCCTGGGCATAGGACTAACACGAGTACTTCCTGCACTGTCATCCAGTGTCATATATGGCATAGGACTATAAGACGAGTATTTCCTAAGCTGTCATCCAGTGTCATATATATGGCATAGGACTGTAAGACGAATATTTCCTACACTGTAGGATGACGTCTTTCACACGCAGCTTTTAAAAATTATGGCCGAAGAAAATCACTAAAACCATACTGTATACGTGGAAACCCGTACAAAACCAGACTTGAGCAGCCATAATGCAGTGACGTGCCAGGACTTCAAAGGTGCTAATGAGGGGTGAGGCTGTGGGGTCGTTGAATGCGGCTCCCATGTATGGTGGGTCTTGGAAAAAAATGGTGGGTCTTGGAATTTTTTTTTTTTAACCATAATGGTCCAGAAAAAAAATAATCAAATTTGGAGAACGAGGATGGACAGTGGAACGTTTACGAAAGGGGTCACTTCTCCCTTTTTATCTCAGAAAAGTGGGCCGGGCACATGCTCTCACCTCCGCTACTTCAAAGTCCGTTCATACGATTAAAATATCAGTATCGAAAATATAATAATTTGGTCAGTATAACATTAGCAACATAAGTCCTTCTTTGAGGTCATCATTCTGCCCGGTTCCCTTGGAAATGAGTGAATCCGCAAGTAGTGTAGTTTAAACGACCGGTTTACCCTGCAGCGACCAGCACATATACTTTACTTCGACCCGTTTACCCAGCGATCAGCCAATATACTTTACTATAATGGACGCTGAGTTCAATGACATGTCGAACAATTAACATAAAGAAAGGGATGAGTTTGCCTGATGTACTGACGTAAATCGTTGAAGATGTCCACAATAAAGGCTCGACATGCAGTTATACATTCGGTTATACAGGTTCCGTGGGAGACATTAAAAGGATGCTCCTGTTAGCCAAACTTCAGGGAGCGTATATTTGATGATCGTATCATAAAAATGAGCAGATTGACACGTTATAGTACAACCCCCCCCCCCACACCCCCACCTCTAGCGACCAGAATCAGGGAGGTTCATAACCATGGAGTTATTACGTTAATAGCGCAGCTTCTTTTAAATTTTAACATCATGAAGGTTAATGGTTTGCACGGTCACTTTCCTCGACATGATTGGATATTCCTGAAACCTCCCGTATGGCAAGCATTGCTTGTACATGACAGGTCCGTGCAACTGCGGCGAGTAGATCTACCCGAGTAGATAAGAGAGGAAACCTATTGCTAATAAGACTAAAGTTAGAACAGTGACTTGCACGGGATTTCAAGGTACTGAAGGAGGGGGGGGGGGAGTAGGGTGGTGGGAATGGGCAACTTCTAAATTCTTCAGACTAATGTAGGTAGAGAGGGCCAGAGGCAAATGATTACATCATGAAAGTGGTGTGACCTTCGGTGCTGTGAAGCCGACACCAATATAGGGGTGTGGGGATATCAAATGGCGCATTCTGGGGAATATTGAGATCTGTAATAAGTTTTAAATGCAAAGTTGTGCTCATAACAAATTTTTCCTCAACTGTATTTAAAAAAATGCCCCACCCCCCTCCCCCACTGAACTTTTGTCTCCCAACCTACAATGGAGGTTGGAGAGGGGTATGTAACTGAATTGGTAGCAACTAGCTGGGTGTGTAGCTATATCCACTGGTCTCTTAGTCATATTTGAGGGACGTTTGTGTGAATGGTTTAGATGGCCAAATGAGAGAAAGGTGAACCCGTCACCGAAATATGCGGCTCTAATTTTGGAGACGCGATGATGAGAGGAGATAAATTTGAAACAACGGTTATAAGAAGAATGAGAGTATACCAATATTATAAGGGATTGAATCATTAGACAGCTAGACAGATTACGACTCATGCAGGGGATGGGTGGGGGGCATTGGGGGGGGGGATTGTAAAGAATCAGATAGCATTCAGCATGCAGCATGAAAAACCAAGATACACGTTGGAGAGAAAAGACTTCAGCCGAAGGGCTATACCCTAGACCTGGCACCACCCTCATTAATGGGAAACCCTCTTGTCTATGACACATCCCCACGCACTTGGGAACTGTGCGGATCACCACACAATGAAGGGTGTTTACATGGAATAAAGAAATGCATGCATGGACCAGTATAGTCAGGTATTATCGTATGCCTCCATATGGCACATGCACGCAGACAAAATATAACAATGCGCATGGGCAGAAACCCATTACAACCGTGTATATTAAAAGGAGCGGTGTGCAAACAGCTAAACAATGGCCTATTGTATTTCTGTATACAAGTTTACAATATATAGCACAGTATACTCTGAGAGAGAATTACTCGGTGATATAGTCTTTGTTTCTTTCATCGAATGTTTATATATATAAAAAAAAATCAAAACATGAAAGATGTGTTTATTTGATTCCAACATGTGACGTCAGAATATTCACGCCATGCAATTTTTTTAAATAAAATATACTGGAATATAATTATGAATTATTAATTCTTCTACATCATCCTATACGTGTATGCATGAGACGAATGCATTTCATCATCTACCAGCAGCGCCGAGAGGTAGATTTCATGAATTCACTTTCTTACAAACTAGTTGAAGAAAATCATTACTTATTCTTGACAAGTAATTCCACCGATTAACATTTTGAGAGCAAATGACCTTTTTTATAGCAAATCTTACACTTGCAAACTTATTCTTCACGAGATTGTATAACACGTAACCAATTTAGTGTATGTAATTTCTAGCAATCCTGAATGCGAGCCTGTTAGAGCGGCAAACATGACAAAATATTACAAAACTTGAAAAAGAACGATTTATAAAACATAAAAAACAGGGAACAGGAAAAAGCACTATATGTAAGCTTACACTAGGAATGAAAACAGGAAGAATACAAGAGTCGGTGAAGATGAAAGGAAATCGGCAGACATCAAAGGGAATTTTTCAATCTGTTCTTTGAATAATATAAGGGTATACCAATAACACAAGATAAGCTCATCATATTATTTCATAAGATTTAGAGAAAAAGTCTTATGGTTCTTTAGAATTTTTTTTTCTTCAAATATGCAGGCAGGCTTAGTCATATTCAACATGGAGTAGAAACGACGTAGGTTTTTAATTAGTAACGATAAGAAACAATGTAATTAGTATATACGATGGGATTCATTGAAGCGGATGTGCGCATTTGCATTATTTATCACACGACGGTTAGCTAAAGTACGTAATTTATTAAAGCGATGTATAGCCTATATATTGATTTTTATAGGGTATATGCTAAAGTTACTACTTCAGGCATATACCAAATCATATGCAAAACTCTAATGTTAGTAAGGACATGCGGTATATACAGGAGCGGATTGGCCTACCCCGTTAACCGATGAACCAATCGGTCAAAGGTGACGAAGGCGTTGTCGTCAGGTGAGGTGCAGAAAGCGCCGACTTCCTATTCGGGTCTCCAAAGAGATGCTTTATAGAGTTTCGTCCGATGCGCCGAATGCGTGACTCGTTTCGAGACCCTTGCAGCACCGCCGGTATGATGCAATGGCCGGTTACCGATCATATAGGACATAAAATCGTCAAGGCGAGACAACGGCTTCTTGGAGCCACTATGAGCGCTTGAATAGTATATTTCCTTTATTCATTACAATGTTTATGATTTATGTTTGCACTAGACGTCGCTACGAATATGTGAACATGAACATATACAGACTGCACTAGTCTGGTGACCAACCCCCCCCCCCCCAATATAAAAATGAAAACATGCATGTTATCTCCTGATGTGAATGCTTGGTTTAAGTAATTGCAATCATATTTGGTATTTGTTCACTCAAACAGTATTTATTAAATTGTTGCAAAAGTAAAATGGTCATAATCTGGTGGTATAAAAGTCAACGATTTATAGGAAAGTAACGTTCTCTTCAAACAAACTCTCCGCATGTAATTCCAGTCCGCCCAAAATTTCCCATCGCCTTATATATATAAAAGTTAAACCTTCCCAAGGTTCTCAAATAAACTGATAAGAGATTACAATATATTTTGTTGGACACAAAATTTATTTGACACATTAATAAAACAGATGATATTACTAAGTAATTTTAATTATTGCTAATTATGAGTGGTTAACTAATTGCAAACACATAGCTCTTTAGCCCGGGGGGTATCCAAGTATATATGTAAGTACGGTTAGACATTATATAATGGTACAAAGTTAAAAAGAATCTTTCCAAGTGGTCAGAATCGACTGACTGCAATCACCCCATTTTGACAGAATCTCAAATATAGGCCTAATCTTTTTGCTAACTTTATCGGTACTAATGGAAATACCCTTACTTCTTTCCTTGTTTTTTTTTTAAATTTATTTATTTTATTTATATCTTGCACCTTTCCAAAACCTTGAAAACAACGGCAGAGATTAATTCTACTTAAAGTTACAACTACCTTGTTTGAGATTTTTGACATTACAGATTACCCACTGAGTTACTAAGGAATGCGATTTATTTGTCTATAGCGATACAGTAATGTATCAAGTTAGGGCCTATAAGCCTACACTGTATGTAAGAGGTACTATCAGATATTGAGTCGGGTTGTCATGTAAAGATGATGTGCAATAGCTTGGACTATAATACTGGCCAGCACTTCTATTGGACAATTCTTGATTACGAAGACGTTTCGATTGCTCGTATATCTTTCGGGAAGGATATCTTTCAGGCACTTTATGTATGAAGTTCCGCTTTCATATAGTTTATGTACGTTGGCAATATCGATAAAGGCTACACAATTTCACTATATAGCAAAATGGGAACACGATCATTATAAAGATAATATATCTCAAGTTGTCAACCGTGCTGCTGCAACCAACTTGTCAAATACAAGTAGTTTTTTGGTTGTTCTTTATCAATCCTAGTTCTGAAATTTGTCGAACTCGTTTTGATACATTGGACGTATGTTAGTGTACTGGGGTAAGAGATAGCACAGTTATATATACTGTTCTACATAAGTAATACAGAGATGTACCATATGACTGTCTCCTTAATTCTGTTTCCGTCAGACAACCAGAATGGCGCTATAAAGAATGAGGATCTCGGCCTATACAAACAGGAAATGTTGAGAATCCAAACCTTTGAGATCTGACCGGTGATAGGACATGGAGTACGAGAAAATTGTGAGTCGGAGTGGACGGAAAACGTGTATGGCAGGCCATGTGGGACAAATATACCATATTATATTAATTCGAATATAAACGCGTAATAGATCGTGATATAGATTGTTGGATTAATTTCATGCAAGGTTGTACCTACATTACCTGAACGAGGGAGCTGTTACATGATACAAAAAACCCTTAAAGGAGACGCAAACCCAACCATCGTTATAAGTCTGTATGGTAGAGTTAGCTGTCGTCCTGTATGACTTGCCCAAACAGCTCTGCAAAATCTGATTTCATTTAGAAGATACTACAGATTTATCGTTTCGTCGTAGACAAGGCTGGAGACTTGATCAAGTCTAAAGACTTGATAAAGTCTAATTATGTGATCACCGAGCTATGTGCATCCTTAGTCATTTTCTTCTCTATTTCTTTTAATATTTAGTGTCTTCATTGGAGGTAAGATTTGTAAATGCTGATATGTAAAAAAAAAATTGAATTCATCAACATGATGCAATCATTGCATCGGTTTCAGTGTCGTCATTTATAATATTTTACTTTAACAATATGAAAAGTACAACGAGGAGAAAGTAAATAGGTAACAGATCCCAGTGGCACTCTGAAATCAAAGCTGTACAAAATGACAGCTCCCAGAAATGACTTTTAAAACTAGGATGTCTCTCAAAAACGGAGCAACATTTCATTTTGCTGTTTTCTGTTTTTTTTCTTTTTTGAGGGAGTTTTTCGGCTTCACAAAGATCTCTGTCATATTATAAGCCAAAGCTGATGGTTGGGATTATATCCCGTTTCAATCCATCCTTTACAGAAGTCTATGACACACAAACTTGAAACAACAATTCCAGATATTGTACCGGATTAAATCGAATTCAAAGGCTGTTATTATAACTCTTTGTAAAGATTACCGATTTCTAAAGAAGCAAAAATAAAAATAAAAAAATGGAAAAAAAATATATATTAAGATTGATGAGAAATATACCCACGTCTATGCGACATAAGCTTATATCTATTGATGCACTCTACCACCAGACGGCGTTGATAAATGTATTTCTTTTAATCAACTCATAAAAGACTGTCGCATCGGCATGCAGCAAAAAAAAAAAAAAAGGAGATGACTTTCTTACGTTTATTACAAAACTATATGACAATACAAGTTCACCTTAGCTCACCTGAAGATGTTGTTTTGATTTTTTTTAAGAGGGCGGTGAAGATGAAAGCTGAAGAGACGGGGTCGCTCACAGACTGGATCGCGACGGGGCGCACAACTAGCGGCGATACACTGGAGTTCAAGGTTTGCCGTCTTAGAGGGTTGTTGTTTAAACCCAACCGATACAATGTTTCGAAAAGAAAAAGGAGTTAGAAAAGTATGGCTTAGAAGTACAACTAAATTCCTGCAGGGCGTGTTGGGTGGTGTGGCTAATAGAATTAGGCTGGGCATTCGACAGAAACAGCGAGAGCGCCGCGGTACCTTGATCGAAGTGAAGGCGCTTGACGTTAGAGGCGAATCGGATCAACAACACAGGGGCTAGTAATTCGGACGTGTGTGTTTGTGCGTGTTGCTGAACTAATGATATCCCCGCAGCTAGTGAAAGCCGTTGCTAAGGAGGAAAACCGACCAACTATCGGTTACTTTGCTCATGTTAATATTGTTTTTTTCTTTGCGGAGCTTAAAAAAGAAATTACATTTATTGTTTTTTCTCCCCCTTCTTCCAAGAAGATACTTCGTCGGCATTTCTTTTAATAATCAAAAGAGTGAAACTAGGTCTTGAATCTTGGCTGTAATTGTTCGCTAATATCTGTTAGGTCACAGGCCCCATAATCTTATTACCCTGACCCAATTTTGCTAAGGAGTAGAAAGAGGCTTTGTTTTTTGTCTGTTCAAATGAGAACGTGGGAAACAGAAAATACTCAAAATATTAACATAAGAGTAAAGAGAAAAGCGGGAAACGGTTTTTGTACATGATCATAAACAGGGAATGATTAAAGTATTGGCCGGGGTTGAGATGTATAGCTATCAAACTTGTGAAAAAGCAGCTTACACGATGGTAATTCCAATTTTGTTTGCGGTAAATACAGCCAGTTCAGAAAATTTTCCAACGGTAATACCATACTATACTGTCCTGTCATATTGTGCTTCAAAGCACGCGTACTGACAGTACATACAGGTCCTAACCTTTATATGATTACAACATAATATCCATACTGTTCAAACTATCATTACGAGTGCTTTATAGCATTACATGAAAGGACAGTTTAGACAAAAATGTCCCAACTATGGGGTGGATAAATAAGATCGAATTATGCATATGCAGGACATGTTATGGTGGATCACCCAGGGAGATAGTTATCACCGATTGCCTGTTCTGAATAAGAGTGCGTGGTTTAAATGGACAGGGGTTATTGGCCTGTAGGTGACGAAACGTTGGGTTTTTCGGTGCATGAATATAGAATCAGATTGTGGTTCAGTCATGCATGAGTCACATATTTCATTTTTGTTTTTCACCAAGCATGAACTGCTATATGTGTGTGTGTGTAACTGCAGGGAGCATGCATACATCAAGTTTGCTCCTCACAAAACTTACGACTTTTTTCGAATTAAATTTTATTAATGCATCTGGCAACAACAGAGTGAGTGTCATCGTCACGGGCGAGGAAGATGAGAGACATGTGGTCGCCTTTGTTTGTTCATAACAGTATACAAAGCAAAAATATACTTAAAGGTAGTCAGTATATAGGCCCCAAATTGATAGCACGGTATAATTGCTAGAAGTGTTCAAAAAGTACTTTCTTGGAGGTCTTTACTCTCCAAATTGTTCTTAGACATTTTTAAGGAACACACCAGATGACTGGATGTCCCAGTGAGGAAATTGTCCTCGGATTTTTTAATAAAAACGGTCTAAGAATTTTTATCAAAGGGTGACCATATTTGAAGGTCTAGCATATTTGGGGCCAATATACAGCATACCTTTAATATGTTCTTATGTTCATGACATAATTCATTGACTGAATAGCAAACATTTAATCACTCATCAAAAATGTATGGGACATATTTATCATTATTATTATTATTAATAAT
>KN884609.1:82474-103555 GCA_000934455.1 Apostichopus parvimensis
TCGCTAGTAATTTCAAGCTTAGATGCAACATACAAGGCCTGGGAAGTGCCATTTCCAGCAATCTGGGAGGCATTTTCAGCCAAAATTGTCTTCTACGCTTAAATAGTTTTCAATGCAGAATGCAGTTTGCCTACAGGTTTTCCCCTCCCTTGGCAAATTCCTGGCTACACGCCTGCGAATAGAACAAGAGAAAACTGCGATATGTTATGTCATTTTGGCATTACTTGTTGATGAAATGACAGCCCCCTTCACGAACCAAGATATCTCAAAGAACAGAACAAGATTTTCCTTTCAGTAATTTGGTGGAGTTTTTTCGTGACAAGGACTCTTTCTAATATGATAAAGATGATGGATGGGTTTGAATTATTCCCCTTGAATGTCCTCATGCAAAAATTAGTTAATTTTGTTTAAAGCTTGTGTCCCTTGATAAATGTATTAGGTTGTAACAATCTTTTCTGTCCTAGCAGGGTTTTCTTCAGAGGCAGACTAAAAATGAAACAGAGAACTGCAGGTTAATTGGAGATAATGAGACAGACAAATTCATTTGAAGACAATCAATACTTCACACAGGCTTTTGTAGAAGATTAAGCAGTTTTTTAACAGCTTTTTCATTACTCTTGTAGTTGGAAAAACTTGATTATTTACCCTGGAATTGCCTTTGCTATATTTGCTTTTGTCGTGAATTTGTATGATTTTGGTTATATTAACTTTAAGTGATGTTTCTGGCACTTACATAGCTCTGTTTCTGTATCTGTTTCAGTCGCAACGTAACAGATTTTGTTCTGCTGCGTGGTGCGGTCTTCTTTGTTGGAATGGCCCTCTGGGGGTCTAAGAGAGTGAGCTCACTCAAGCATCGATTCATGTCAGTGCTACCATCCTTCTACACGGTAATGCGTCAATTAATTAATTACTCTATGCCTCGTTAAGTGCATACCATGAAAAGTTTATATCTAGAGCAGGAGTGGACACAGAGTGGATGATCTTGCAGGCCACAGTGAATTTTTATACCGAATCCATGGCCCACAATTACTGAAGGGACGAATCTATTCGTGTGACTTGGCAGTGTAACGTGATATATAACCTGACGTGGTCGTAGGATCAGAAATATCTACACGAGAGTCTTCCGTCTGTTTTGTCGAAAGTATTCTAATATCATAAGCAGGCCCCTTTAATATAGTCTCTATACAAACTCCCCAAGGTACTACAAATTTCATGTTGTTTCCTTGCAATAAGGCTCTGAAGGCTGCATTAATAAGGTTTCAAAGAACTTGTGTGCTGCAGATAAATTGCCGGAGAGTTGGATGCGACCGACCGTTCGCACGTTGCTCACCCGCGCTCTCAGGCATTCCTTCTCATTGTGGTTTATATATTCATAAATTCAAGAAAATTCTTGTTTTGGCCAATTGCTAAATGGTGAAAAATTGTTGGTATTTGAACTAGGTATTTCCGTGCTTTGGAGTTAAAATTCAATTCTGTTTTTCTTAAATTGATAGGCATTGAAGAGTAAATCTATCGTGGTAGCCTATGAAGTTGCATTGTCTGTACAGAGGTTGGTCAAAAAATACAGCAAGGAGATTCCACAGGGAACGTGGGACACCATCTTGGACATCATCAGACAGCTCTTTAGCCAGATGCAAGTGAGTTAAACTTGATGTGTAGTCCATTAAACACAAGATTATGAACAATATCCATACCATACATTAGTGTTCCTCATGTGATGGTATGGTGCAAAAATAAACAATATCCACACCATACATTAGTGTTCTTTGGGTGATGGTATGGTGTAGAGATCAACAAGACCCATACCATACATTAGTGTTCCTCATGTGATGGTACGGTGTAGATATGAACAATATCCACACCATCCATTAGTGTTCTTTGGGTGATGGTATGGTGTAGAGATCAACAAGACCCATACCATACATTAGTGTTCCTCAGGTGATGGTACGGTGTAGATATGAACATTATCCACACCATCCATTAGTGTACTTTGGATGTCAGGATGGTGCAGAGATAAATAATACCCGCCACCACATGCATTACATAAGAATATCATATCCTATTTTTAATAGATGCACACATTTTTTGTCTGATGATATTCTACTGTTGTTTTATTGTAGAAACCAACGGTTCATCTGATACTTACTGCATACCACCCATCCGATAAATTAATATCAAAAGTCGTATCTTCATTCGTTTCTCCGTAGGTACCGAGCTCTGACCAAGAAGGCCAACTCCTGGAAACTTTAAACAGAGAAGCTCAGTCCCTCTTGTCGTACATTGAAACACTCCACGACAACCACGAATACGATGGCTCCCCCATCAAGCTGTTTGCTATTGTAGAAGAGTTTTCTTCTGTGCGACCGGTAAAATATTATATTGACTTGGAAGATAACACATTAGTGGGTTGTCTCTATGTTGACAGCCAGAAGTATCAGATGTTTGTATGACAAGAAAGTGGAAAGGGCCAAAGGTGGTAAAAATTAATGATGGAAAGTAATAGCTTTATTGTATATAGAGAGCAGCCAATGGCAAGCCTTTACCATGGTTCCCACCACACCCCCATAAAAACAAAATATGATTCCTATACTGATACAATGCACTGCCTATGGTGAACAGAAGTGTGACCATGGCAATATGATAGTGATTGTGTGTATGTGGTGAAGTCTTTAACTTCCTGTAGTTAAGTTAATAGATGGTTTCTTTTCACTTCACATCAGTGATTCTTTCTCCATTCATCTCTGTAAATATTTAACATGATTGAGAGGGGGGGGGGGGGGGGGGGAGGGAGGAACCCCACAAACATTTTAAAATTGAAAAAAGTGCAGTACATTTCACCACAAAATTTGTGCAATCCTTACCCATTTCACCGACAGATTGACTTTGGTACTACTCAAAATAACTCTCATTGAAATTGATTGGTGCAAATTCTGCAAAGCATTTCTTTTCCACCAATTGGAAGGAGCAAACAATATCCAGTTTGATCACTTCCAATCCCTTCTTGTCTTCCGTTTTTAGGAGAGTTCTTTACTCTCACTGATCTCATTTAGAGCTCAGTCTATCCATCCAACCAAGGTAGACTGGATACCCAACTTACAGCGGCTGATCGAAAACTTCTTCCGGAAGGATCGTCCCACCTCAGTCAGAGAAAAGTCGGTCCTGGTCTTGTCCTCTGTTCATAGTGCCACGAGACACTTGTACGAGGTATGTCCAATTTAATTTATTCCTCTTGTTTCAAATTTCACATAGAAAGTTAAAAAAATCATGTCATTCTCGGAACAAAAATTGTTGGATGCAACATATCCTCTTTACGTCACACTTATCCTCCTGTTCTAAGTATCACCCCCATACAAAATTTGTGAACAATTTTAGTTCTATTTTTCTTTTTCTTTTCCTTTCTTTTCTTTCTCCATTTTACAACTGAACTCAAATTTTCACATAGAAAATCAAAATCATGCTATACCTACAAAACAGTCTCTGAAAATAAGCAAAAATCTGGATTTGATTTTTAGACTGTACACGTACATATATCATCAAAATGAAAATTGTTACATTATGTCGAAAGTTCTGTTGAAGATGCTAACACATTTCAAAGGGTTAAATTAGTTAATATAGTTAATACAAAAATCTTATAGAATGTTGATCATGAGTGCTCATATTGGTTAATATTTTCAGGATATTTTGGAACAATAAAGTGGTATTATCTTTTGCAAATTTGTTGTGTAGACACAGTCAGGATGGATTAGTCAACCAGCCACTAATTTCAGAGTATGTTTACTTTGCAAATCTAAAAAAATAATATATGCCAACTCTTGTGGTCAAGTGGTTAAGGCAGTGGACTTGTGATCTAAGGATTACAGGTTCGAGTCCTGGCCAGATCATTGCATTGTGTCCTTGGGCAAGGCGCTTTATCTCCATTGCCTCTCTTCACCCAGGTGTATAAATGGGGACTTGTAAGGTAACTTGTAAATATAGTTGCCTGTGCCGGTTTGTGGCTGCACCCTATGGGAAGTCCCCCGGGGGACACGTGGTTGTGGTGCACTGTGGTGCCCCTGGAGAGTCTGTTTGAATTGTGCACACTTTGGTGTGTAGGTGTGACAAGTTACCAATGACCAGGGTTAAGTTGTAAAGTCGTGTGAGAAGGCCTTGGCCCTGAACAAGACTGTAAACCTAAAATAAAATAAAAAAATAAAAAACTTTTTGACTTATTATTTGTTAATCATCTTACTCCTCAGGATGACCTCCTTGAGAAGGTAATTCTGCCGCAGTTTGCTCACATCGCAGACGATCCTAGCTCTCACATCCGTAAGGTGGTGGTGCAGTTCCTGCTGGATATTGCTAAAGTCTGTCAGATGAAAAGATGTTTAGATGTCCTGGACATCATTGCCAAGGTAAAGATTCAATTACGGCCATCTCTGCAAACACGATTTCTTATATGCAAGCCAGGAACGTTGACATAAAGGTTTTGTCCTAATGTTATGATGTGTCATTTGTGCAATGTTTTGCTGCCTTTAAAATGATATGCCTTTGAAGAAAGATTTGATTAAGGTTTGAAATGTTGTCTCACAAACAAACACCTTCTTTATCGTAGACAAATGCCGCAGGTGTTATCTCACAAACACAAACATCTTTTGTTATCTTAGACAAATGTCGCAGGTGTCTCACAAACACAATACCTTCTTTATCGTAGACAGACAAATGCGGCATGTGATATCTCGCAAACACAAACACCTTCTTTATCGTAGACAAACATTCTCATTCACAGGTCGTGATGAACCCTGTACAAACCAGAGATGTAGAGTCTCCTGGACCTCTGGGGTCAAAGGTCATACGGAAGGAAGCAGAGTTGGTTGACATACAGACCGGTGTGTTGGGCTTGCTGGAGATGTTTAAGGTAAGTAACATTCTCAGTCAGATCATGTGTGAAGCATCAAACCAAGACATTTCTAGCGTTAAAATGTGGTACCCCTCCATCAAAGGAGAACATGTACAGCGCAGTTAATACTCCTGTACTTAGTTTGCTTTTCAAGATATGTAACTGAAAAATATATAGAATATCTTGAAAATTCTTTCATAGAAAATATTGATGTCGTATGCGCAGTTGGCATCAGATTGCAATGTTCAACTCAAAACTCCTTCAAAGTCAACCATTTTGTTCTCTATTTCAGTTTGCTATGATTTATTTTTTTATTTCTTTTCTATGATTATTTTTAACTTTTTAGGTTACATTTGAAAACTGGATCAGAAGTGAGCGCTGCGTAAATGGAAAGATAAAATAAAATGTTCGAAAAATATTACAAAAGTGACAATTGTGCCACGTTTGATCTATTATGGTATGATTTTTGCAAATGGTTTGGAGATTCATATTAGTACCTGCTATTAAGACAATGACTATTTTTTCCTCTTTTTTACATTTTGGTGAGTTATTTACTGTCTCTGATATTTTGAATTATGCCATGTAAATGTCTTGAGTATGTTAACACCTTCCTGCCCACCCCTCTTGAAAATCTATTTTAAAAGATCTTGTTATTTTCACTTCTTCAATTAATCTCCCTTGTATACCCACAGACCAAGTTGAGTCGTTCACCATCCAACCATGCAGTCGCTGCCTTTGAGCTACTGGTCAAACACATGTTGAACCAGTACAAAAATAACTACAAGTCTGCAGTAGCAAGTGAAATAAGAGCAAGGGTAAGTGTGAAAAAAGAAGAGAAAAATTGGTGTGAAATAAAACTAAATCTGTTAAAATAGCCATCAAATCTTACCCCCCCCCCTTTTCTTTTCTGGAGAGGAAGTATTAAAAGTCAAATGATGTTGGAGTGAAACAAAGATAATTCTCATGGGGGATACTATATCATTCTATTTGTATGCTTTTAGATACTTTCAAATAATTCCATGTATGATGGTATACGTTAAATTTGTGACAGTAAGGGCATTAATGCTCTTTTAAAAGATAGCAGTGATGTTGATCTCTCTGACTTTGCCCAGCGAGTTTAGTTCTGTCCTCTTTGTTAATGTGATTTCATTGATGGTTTGACCAGATTTTGCCACAAGTAGTCAAAATGCACGAGGCATGGAAACATTTCCCTAACTTTCGCACACACGTTGAAGTTTACTGTTATAATTCTGCCAATGGGTGAAATAATCCTTGAAAGTGTCTCAAAATACAAAATTGATGTTTCTTAATTTCACTGTGAGAATTGTGTGGTAACAATTTGACTAACGGACACAGCAACTACAGTAACTATTAGTGCAGCTACATATGTATACTGTACTAACGACTGTTCTGACTGTTTGTATGGATGTGCTAGCCTAGTACATTGATATACAACAACAACATATGCAGGAACTTCCCAGCTTGTCTTTTCGTATTGTTCTGTGAGTCCTTTATGCATACTTATGTGCAATGCTCAAGAATTATTCTCCTTTCATTTTTAATAGGTCTTTGAGTGCCTTCTCCAGCTCAAAGCAGACTGTCATGGTCGCCTAGGGTTACCAGACAAGGATGGTGTCATGAAGTACAGTCCATATATTCTCTGTGATGCTGGGTAAGGGCTTATTCTTTCTTTTTTCATTTTTGTAACCACTTTTAAATGTTTGTTCTCTTTCAGTAGGATTACAACATTAATGCAGTGATTCAGGGATTTCCTGACATTTTAATATATACCAAAATTGGCAAATAGGAAGATTTCTTACACAGAAGGAAAAGTGTTTGTTTATTTTGCTAGATGGCTGTGAATATAAACCTGTGATGTGTTAACACAGAGATCGGTGTGATGGGAACGGACGCTTGCAATGCCCGCGTTTCTTGTGAGACTTTGCGACACTGTAGTTGGGAGAGTTATTAAATATTCTACGTATTGTTTTTAAGCAACATGTCCAAAAATATTGCCACAGAAGCAGCAAAATCCTACTTAGCTAGTATGAATGAATATTGCATAATAGGAATTATCCTTGCCAGCCAGAAATGCCAGTGGTGTAAACTAATGGAACACAATAGATTACTTGCACAGCCTGGTTCCTTTATGCTATAGCCCCCTCTCAATGTCCTTCTCCTGGCATGGTTCCTCATGGAACATCAAGCTAATCACTCAGGTGAAATTTGGAAGAAAGTTCGATATGGCCTGTAGTATTAGTATAAATGAAACATAGCCAGCTGTTAAATACCAGATTGATATCAACAAGCTGTTTGTTACACAGGATGGAGATGGACATTGCAGGACGGCCTTCTCCTCCCATGGCCACCTCACCGCCTCTGGTAGAACGATACTGCAGAACTACCATCCTACCATTTGGGCAGGCTTTCAAGGCAGTCACTGTCAGTCTCAAGTGTGTAAGTAAAAAAACATAATTGAAACACGGACATCTTATAACAAAGGATGATGGATAGCTATCCATGCTAGGCTAAATTGGCAAAGGATGATGGATAGCTATCCATGCTAGGCTAAATTGACAAAGGATGAGGGATAGCTATCCATGCTAGGCTAAATTGATTGATGCTAGTGTGTTTATTCACAGGACTGACGGACTTGTTGACACTGGTGCATTCGAACATGTCTCTGCTCAACCATGGACCTGCACAATAAATACCACTAGTAAAGACTGGACCTAAGTAGATTGTCTGTGCTCAAGCATGGACCTGCTCAATAAATACCACTAGTATATAATGGACCTAAGCAACTTGTCTGTGCTCACCCATTAGATTTCTCTTTGCCCACTGGTACCACTAGTATGCACTGGACATAAGCAACTTGTCTGTGCTCAACTATACAAACTTGCTCTCTAATCAGTAGTTAGCAATAGTTTCCTCTGTACCTTTCAGTCTGCCATCAACCATTCTATTTTAATTTGATCTATGGTAGCACTAGCTTACAGTTGATATTTGCAACTTGTCTTTGCTCAAGAATGCGATTGTTCTCTTCTCAACATTTTCACTAATTAGTTTACACTAGAAGAAAGCAACTTGTATATATACTCAACATATGCCCTTGCTCATTAGTAACTATAGCAACAAGATTGAAATGTCACACCCTTCACGATTTGTACACATATTTTGTCTTAACCAAGAATGATTCAAACCAATGTCAATATTTTGTCAACTTCAGCATATTATCGATTATTTCATGTCTCGTCAAATCCATAAGATTGTCACCGTTGAATACCTCTGTACTGGTAGATCTGCTGTTTCAGACTGGTAACGGTAAACCGATCAATTTTGCCACCACCTTAAGTACTTGGTTATTCATCTTCTATTTTTTTCTTCACTAGGAGTTGGATTGGCATGTCCTGCAAGTGGTCATCTTCGGACTTACTAAAGCCCTCCAAAACAAAACGCTTGTTTTGGCTTCTCAGGCTAATCTAGATCTCTTGTGCAAGACGATGTTTTCGATGGTTAGTATGACCAGAAACTATTCTAATGAAAGCTTTTACCAAAATAGTACGGACTTTAAATGTTTAAATCGTTTCAATGTATAAACGGTAACAAATGGTTTTAAAAATTTGTGAATTTGTTTCCATCAATAAGCTTGATAAGTAATATCTTCACAAACCCTCTGTTTTACCATTAGGTTTACATTAAAAGTCACTCCCTTTTTTAATTTTATTGACACAATTATTACCAAAGGCTATTTTGGCTTCTATCTACAATACTTGAATTTTGCTCTCTCTCTCTATGTTTCCATTTTTTTTTATCCCCACTAGATTGAGAATCCAGCAAAAGTCAGTTCCTTGGTCAACGTTCCTTCCAACTTTCATAGAATCGATTTCTTCGTCTGCGTCTATGGTCTGTTGACTGCATTAGTGCCGTACCACTCGCAGCTGGAACCGACACAAAAGGTAAGCGGCTCTCAAATCAGATAAACAAGGCCAGTTGTCCGCAAACTACAGGTCAGGAACCAATGGTGGCTTCAGAGAATATTTGAGCCACCTTGTGAACATTCCAGAAAATTGTAAAAATTACTGAAATATTCTGAGAAATTTCAACCAAGAAAATCATATGTTACATATTCGTTATTATAATAGTAATGGGTGGCATGTCTGTATGCTATATAAACAACTATTGTCTTCCTCTCAATTTCATCTGGTCTCTTTAGTTTGGTTAGTTTTCACCTGCATCACTGGTGATAAAAACTGCAGATCACCACCCTACATGAATATATATGAAACTACTCTGGCAGCCTCGTGACACTTTCCAGAACAGCATGAAAAGGAAACCATCATTTACATACTGACTATGATAACGAATAAAACAGGTCAAGTTGGAACATCCACCAATCCAAAAACAAACCAGTCGAACGAAAAATAAACATAGTTGTGGGTTCTCAATCTGTTGTTGACACTGTCTACCAGTGCCTTCTACAATCCAAGCTTGATACAGTATGTGGAGTGACTGTAGTCACCCTTTCCATCACATACCTTCAAGACAGCCTAATTAAGAGAGGTACTGGCAGACTGAGACTCCCATAACTAAAGACTAATCGGCACCGTAATTCCTTCATCCCCCGTGCAATAATAATTTACAATAATAACTTGAGTTGTTAATTGTTTGGCTTATTTAATGGGTATGCTTACTGTTTTTATCCATTTAATCTGTTCTTACTTTTTCAACTCTTTTCAACTTTTTCAACTAAGTGAAAATAGGAATACAGGTTAATATATTTTTGTACTTTCGATTCGTGAAAGTATCGTAATTTCCTTTTATGGAGCAATAAGGTTTTACTTACTTACTTACTTACTTACTAACTTACTAACTTACTTATGTACTTACTTACTTAAACATAAAAATCGGAACAAATTTTGCTGTTCATTTTTCGTCACTTTCAGGTTGCTTTGATCAAGTATTTACAGAGTGGCCTAAAGCTCCAATGTCCTCAGCAGTGTATTGATGGAATGATGCTGTGTGTACTGGAGATGCAGGATACCATGGTGAAAATGCTCCCATCTATTATACTAGAACTTTCCAAAATGTCCGCCACTCCTTCCATGGCTGTTCCGGTGCTGGAGTTCTTGTCTAGTGAGTGGTTTCATCTTCTCAATCATTCGCACTTCACAAAAGTAGAAAAGGTGTAATATCTTTTCAAAATTTTCACATCATAGGAATACATTTTTTGGGGTTCATTTAATAATTTCTGTTTGCCTATCTCAGAGTTTGCTTTTGTGACTTCATCAATAAGTTTGAATTGATTTCAGATTAAATCTACCTCTCTGTGTTGTGGCAACCTCCAATTAATGGTTAATTTTATACAGCAGCTCAGTGTTGGTGGAACTTGTTGACATGTTCAGTGAAAATATATTCTTTTCCTGTTTTTTTTCTTGTTTCTTCCATCAGGTCTCATTTGGTTCCCTAATTTATATGCCAGTTTTGTAGAGACAGCCTACATGAGCATCTTTGCTGTAGCACTGCATTATACTAACCCTTACAAGTAAGTACCTTTCTTTTTGGGAGAAAAGTCTTTCAAGGGAAACAAAGAAAACAAAAGACTCACATACAAACCCATCATGCTCGCTGACAGACAGTGAGACATGACTCATTTCTCACTGTAAAAACAGCCGTCTGCAAACTCATGCCACAAGCCCAGGTGCTTTCCTGAGGCGGACGCAGCCACAACCCACTAGACCCCCCCCCCCGACCCTGTACCTAAGACTATAATGTAAGTTAACTCAAACTGCCACACAAGCCCTTCAGGTGTTGACCCTGTTATATAAAATGTCGGATATCTCACAAATATAAGTGAAATATCTTCTTAGGCTAGCAAAATTTAAGATATGAAGTTACTTCTTAACTTTTTTGATATGAAGGACATTTGTGTTGAAGAAAAAGATACAATAATGTAACTTGTCATTATGTTAGATCCTGTGCAAAGGTCAGAAGATGACCATGATGTTGTTGGAAAATTTGAAGCAAAGCCTGTTTCTTGCTTTGGTTTAATCATAAGTTCCTTTGCTTCTTTCTTTTTACGATGTTTTTGTACACAGGTTCTCTCTCTACGTTGTATCACTGGCTCATCATGTGATTGCCATGTGGTTCATCAAATGTCGTCTGCCTTTTAGGAGAGAGTTTGTCAACTGCATAACAAGGGTAGGTCATTATCACTTCATGCCACAAGTGTTTCAGATAATAGCTTCAATGGTACCTGGACACATTTTAAATTAGTTGGAGAATTTTCTCTTTTTAACATCATGGACAAAATGGGGATTGATTCCACTGTTGACAGGACAGAATGAAATGCAAATAAACATGAATATGAATAAACCAGTTAGATTTTGCAAAATGAAAAACTGTAGCAGCTGCATAATCCCCTGCAGCAAGGCTGAATCGATATCATACAATTTGAATTATCTCTGCATAGCAGCAGTGCCTGGGTGTGAATTGTGGGATTACAAAGATTACTTCATTATGCAGCCTTGCTGCTGTGATGCTGCAGCCCTCTAGGCATCATATTTTTGACATCATGCCTTAGCGAATGTGACGTTAGTTACTCAATGTTCAAAAATGAATATAGGGTGAAAGTAGCATCAATCATTATACCTCTAGCTAACTTTAGGTCCACCAAGGTTGACATGTGTTCTAAATGTGGACAGAAGTCATTCTGAAAGTTATAACATTAAGTTTCCTAAAATACAGAATGTATGATGTCCTTGGACCTGGGAGCAACTTGGTTTTACATAACCTCAAACCACTTTTGATATCATATCGTTGGCGATTTCATAAACTGATACGATTGGACAAAAAAATTGTCATGAGGTTGACACAAAACTCTGTGATAATAAGTGAAAATAAATACTCTATAAATATCTCTTGTAGGGTTTGAAAGCTAGTTGTTCCAGACCAGTGATATTTTCACCGCAATCGGAAAGCAGCAAGACAACTGGAAGAGGGCTGAGAAGATCAAACAGCCTAACAAAGTGAGCTCAGAAATTAAAATTAAATTTGATATTAATTTGGGATAAGTAAGAAATGTTTGAAATATATAGCAAGTCATGCAGATGGGGACCTACATAGATATTAAATATAACTCATATTCAAGGGGTATTCTAGGATGGGGTGGGAGGGGGGCTTGAACAGTATCAATTGTTCAATCTAGTATCACAATTGTAGGTTTCCCTTGTGAACTTGAAAATTTGGTGTTTGGGTGCGGGGGGGAATTTTTGGAATTTTTAAAATTGACAAAAAAAAATTAACGAAAAAAAGGTGGCAATTTTAAGAAGTTTTTCCAGATTTAGTATTTTTTGGAAAGTTGTTATACTTTTTTTCCAAAGATCTTTTTTTGAAATAAATTTGAATTTATTGTTCTTATCTACTATTTTCAAGGTGGCTTGTATAAATTCACTCAAAGAAAGGGTGTATTTTATAGCCACATAAAATATTTCTTGATATTAGCAGTGATCCAGTTCAAATCATCATATGTTGCAATCATTTAATTTTGATAACTTGGTTGTGCAATATTTTGTCAAAAATATTAAATTAAATTTTTTATTATTTTTTCCCCCCGAGGATTTCTTCTAAATCTGGAAAGAGTGATAAGGAACAGAACAAAGAGAGCACCTGTCCGAATTACGATTCCTTAGATAATCTCCATGCACACCTGACGGAGACTTGTCTGGATATGATGGCTCGGTTTACCTTCTCTACATGCACTACCATGCCCAAGAGGTAATTGTGAGATTTAACCCGACCCTACCATACACCCCTCCCCCCCCACCCACCCTACAAATTACAAGCCGGTTTGCACTAGTGCAGCATGAAGTCAGGCCAGATTAAATGTAAATGAAATTACCAAAAATTTGAAACCAAAAGTGACTGACGAATTGCATGTTACACTCTCAACTGATGAACAATGACAATTAGTAACTCTAATGGTTTTCAGCAGATAGTCGTCTATGATGCATCCAACGATTGTTTGGTTTTTTCCCATACATTTCAAATGACAATCATCAAATCTATTTCTAAGCTTGCGATTATTTGTAATGCTTCGTAATCGTTGCAGAAACCGTTTTTGTCGCTAGAATCTAGTCGTGTTTTTGGTTTAGTTGCACTTGAGATGCAGCAGATGGTATAAGAATTGGCCTGTATCGGTTTGCTCTTGCAGGTCGCCAATCAGCGAGTTCCTTCTCGTAGGTGGTCAGTCTCAGAGTTGGTTGCTAGGCAACAAGATTATCACTATAACGACGAGTGGCGGCAGCACCAAACTACAAGGGAACGGAGTATGCGAGAAATGTAACAACATGATCCGATCGCACATCCACGGACACGGAAGCCTCTCCGATGCATCAAACAAGGTCAAACACGATGGCACGCAGGAAGAGCTCGCTAAAAGTAAACCCATGAGACAGAGGTCCAAATCCGGGGACACTCAGAAGGAGGACCAGCCCCCGCAGACGGGAGGAGGCTTACCCCACAGACACCCAGACGCTAAGAGGTTGGAGGGCAGATCGAGGCCATACTCTGGCCCTGCGGCTGTGACGGTGGTAAAAGACACCGTCTCAAGAGATGAAGCATCATCATCTTCATCATCATCCCTACAAGGAAGCACTTCAGTCTCAGAGAGGACCATTCCAAGCAGGTTATCCTCCGGTTCTCTGTACCAGTGCAACTGTTGGTGTAGATCGTGGGCGGAGGTCCACATCAGACGGGCTACCGGAGACACCAGCTGGATCATGAGGATACAGAACGACGGCAGTCTAGTCCCGCTGCAACAGGAGATGCCTCTGAACGACATCTCATCTCTCCTAATGTACAACAGAGAGATCGAGGAACACATCCTCTCGTTCCTCCCCGAGGATTCCGAGGAGGGATCGGAAGAAGGGGTCGGAGGAGACGAGGAGAGCGATCCGGAAGAAGAGGAAGATGACACGTTGGATAAATCTCAAGAAGGTTGGTGCATTTTTTATTTTATATTTTTATTTATTTCCAGTATAAATATAAATATTTATAAACAGGACATCAAAAGTGAGTACGTAATACGAAAGTATTATTAAAAATGTGTACCAAAAAAAACAAAAAAAATATTGTTTTATTATTTTGAGTTTGAAATTTATTATGGAAGAGGAGAGAAAATATGAACTGTAATATTTTTCAAATAGTGACCTGAAGAACATAGCTCCTGTCCTCCACCAGCTGAGCTGTCCAGCCCGGTATTAAAGTTGCTTGTGACCCCTTTGTAGTTTATTTGCTCTGTTTCAAATACATAGTCTTTGTTGACCAGCCCGGTATTAAAGTTGCTTGTGATCCCTTTGTAGTTTATTTGCTCTGTTTCAAATGCATAGTCTTTGTTGACCAGCCCGGTATTAAAGTTGCTTGTGATCCCTTTGTAGTTTATTTGCTGTGTTTCAAATGCATAGTCTTTGTTGACCAGCTCGGGATTAAAGTTGCTTGTGATCCCTTTGTAGTTTATTTGCTGTGTTTCAAATACATTGTCTTTGTTGACCAGCCCGGTATTAAAGTTGCTTGTGATCCCTTTGTAGTTTATTTGCTCTGTTTCAAATGCATAGTCTTTGTCGACCAGTCCCGTATTAAAGTTGCTTGTGATCCCTTTGTAGTTTATTTGCTCTGTTTCAAATGCATAGTCTTTTGTTGACCAGCCCCGTATTAAAGTTGCTTGTGATCCCTTTGTAGTTATTTGCTCTGTTTCAATGCATAGTCTTTTGTTGACCCGTATTAAAGTTGCTTGTGATCCCTTTGTAGTTATTTGCTCTGTTTCAATGCATAGTCTTTTGTTGACCAGCCCCCTATTAAAGTTGCTTGTGATCCCTTTGTAGTTTATTTGCTCTGTTTGAAATACATAGTCTTTGCTGTCCAGCCGTGTATTAAAGTTGCTTGTGATCCGTTTGTAGTTTATTTGCTCTGTTTCAAATGCATAGTCTTTGTTGACAAGGAAAAATAAAAGGAGGAAACGGACACTGAACAGGAAATTGTAAACTTTTTGAAAGAAACAGGGAATGGATTTTAAGAGCAACACCTCCTTCACTCATTAAAATGCATATCTGTATTATAAAAGCAAGGCATTGCAAGGTACAATCATAAAAGTTTGAAAAGAGCACCCTTTGGAAATTTGATGCAAATAATGACAAAATGCAATTACGTACCATAAATCAACATTGTTGATAACCCTGCACATTAAATATGAAAATGTAGCTTTACACCTCTTCTACTCCGCCTGCAAGAATCTGGGCGGAAGTTGTTATCATCTTCACTAAAACTCGACAGAAATTCAATGAACCTGCTGGGGCAAAGAGAACACATTAGTACAGAATATTCTAATATTTACTTTAGTGTAAACCTCGTGGGGAAGCAAAATATGCTACTAGAGAAATAGTAAACCAGAGGCTTGCAATAATCATTCATTAATATTGCATAATTAATTCTAACCACAGGTATAAAATTCAAAGTTTAATAGGTCATAACATACATTGACACTCATGCAATGCTCTAATAAGTGCTGCAATGATATTGAATACTGATTTTGAATTTTTTTTTTTACAAATTTTGAGATTTGCCAATAATATGACATTTATGAAATCGTTATCCTTGCTTGTAATCGCGACTCTGTCTTCTCTTCTACCGCTAGTATATGAAGTAGCTTCAATCAAGTGAATTTCCTTAAAGTGGCTGATTCGCAATCCACCATTTAATATCGTTTTATTTTTATTTATTTATTTCTTATATTTTATCCTCTGATCCGTCTTTGGACTTAGTCCGAGATGCTATCCCTATTCCTACCTCAAGGGTTCCCGCCGACCCCCCACAGTTTCTTCTTTCCCCGCAAGAAGATTTCAACCCAGATCTGGATCGAGACTCCAGTCTGCATTCGTTTGCAATGCAACTGCAAAAGGGTATTTATTGCACCGCAGAGTAGCACCATAGCGTCCACCATTAATCATGATTCCCACTCTCTCGCTGAACCTAACTTTTGCTGTTTTCTAATATTCTCTTGCTAATTGGTAGTATTGTTTTCTTGGTATTCATGTTACTGTGTACTGAATAGAGTAGAATCCCCAGATCTGAAAGTAAACTCCTGGATAGTAGATAATATGACATGCTTTCCATAAAGGGAGGGGGGGGGGGGTGAGCGGAGCTGATAGAAGGTTGTGCATGTTATTGTGCATGTTATTAAGCATATTTTACAACAGTATATATGTATATAAGTACATGTTGCTATGCCCAGAACAATGAACAAATCATAGATTAGATACAGTGTTTTAATAATAATAATAATAATTTATTCTTATATAGCACTTTACATCAAAGAATGATCTCAAAGCCCTTTACAAAATCGCAAAAAAAAAAGTTTCACTTAAAATTATTACAGCTTAAAAATATTACAGCCTAAAAATATTGCATCCTAAAAATTACAAAAATAGATATCCTAACAATAATTATTAAAGCAATAAAATTCAGAAATGTTTATTCCATTTGGAAGTGTATCCTTTAGTCTCTGTTCGTTGATGTGTTGCACTTACTAATAATGACAAATTACAAATTGAATCGGAAATGTTCACGATCGTTCTTGTCAACACAGCCCTGTCGAAATAATGAGAACTTTGTTTAGTTTGCTGAGTTTTAGACTTTAGTAGACTGGAGCATTTTGCATTTTTGCTCAAGAATGTGTGTTACAGTTCTTTCTTGGGCTACTGAAATGGTCTTATTTAGAGAACTAAATTCTTTGGTAAAGAACTGAAAAGTCTAAAATGTGTCATTTCAACAACCCCACCTTGAGTCTAAAAGTGGTTTCGCTACCAGCAATGATGAGTAAGGCAGTTACTTCTATCCAGGTATTTTACCTCAGGAGAAGATGCCTGCCTCTTTGTCTCCTTCTGATAATGCTGTAACCCACAGTTTAATGCTTGTTCAGAAATTTATGTCTCTTCACAAAAGGCAAAGTTTGTGAAAAATAAACAGTGATTTTTTTTTAATCAGATAATGTTCTTACAACATAGTTAGACATGTGTGTGTATGTTTTTTTTTTTTTGCTGTCCCTTTTGCTGTCCCTTTTGCTGTCCCTTTTGCTGTCCCTTTTGCTGTCACTTTCACATTCCTGTTTTCTCTTTCTTTTGCCTTTGTTTTAAGCCAGAGAAACATTCAACAAGTCTTTGCTGAACTATGTTCCTAGAACATGAAGAGTAACAGTCAATGTTTATATTTAAGTACCAAAGTGACATAATTTGGTACACCTCCCCACCCACCACCAACCCACCCACCTACGTCCCCCACCCCTCAAAAACATTGATTTTCTGTCATCAATTGAAAAATCTTGTTTATGGCATACAATCTTTACAATTGGTGATGTCACACTGTGACACTATAGTACTTTGATCAATAATCTTTTATGTTTTAAATTTTTTTCAAAAGTGTCTTAACTTTCAACAATCTGTTTTTCCCTCACTTGATTTCTATTATCGCATCATTAACATTGCATTTCTAGTTAAACATACTTAATTTAGTATACACTTTTCTTAAAATCCATTGCTTTCACCATTACTGTAAAATTCGGCAATCTTTATTCTTTTCCCAATTTCAAAATTCATGGACAATATTCTTAGGCCCTCTTAACAATAATGCACTAATTCATAATTAAACACAAATACCATGAATGTGAAATGTCACAATTTTTCAATGAATTCTAACTGGAGACAAAAAAAAAAACTTTTTGTGTTTCTTCTCTGTTTGTATATCGCTGTAAAAACTGAACCAATATGTGAAATTTTTCTTTCTCGAAAATAATTCTGCAAGAAGGGAAATCAATTCTGCTGTAAATGAATCGTGTCTATCAATCCTACACTAAGTAAATTTCTATAGACTGTTGTGGAATCGGTTGAAGTGAGCAGATTTGATGTAATAACACTACTCATGTTAATATAGTCCCTTGTTTATCAATCCTGAACTACACATGACTGTTTGTTCTGTGGAACATTTCATATCTACCATAGTCATGGTGAAGAGCGCCACCACGTAAACTTTTATGGTAGAGAATATTACCAAAAATCGTTGTACGGTACATAAATATATAGCATTCTTCAACATTGTTTCTAAAGCTTCAAACTGTAGCCCCATTTTTCATTTAAAGCCTCTTCCTGTTTACTCATTTCTCAAAACGGGAAAGTGCCACCTCTTCCTTTAGATCCTTCCTCTCAACAATATAATACCTTAGCCCCCCTCCCCCCCCCCAACCCACTATTACCAATTCAAAAATGGTGGTTGTGGTCCTGGCTGCATTAAACTTTGAAATCAATTTGAAAAGTGTACCTTACATCCCCATTTCAAACTAGAAAGTGTTGTTTAATATTTCAATATCTCGCAAAAATGATTGCAGATATTTTGAAAGGAAATTGGAATACTTTTCTGAATCATTTTATTGTCAATTTATGTAGTCTAGTTGAAAAAAAAAATGAAAATATAAACTTGAGCTGTTTCTTGCATTTTCAATTAAAGAAAGTCTTTGATGAAACAGGAAAGACACCAATACTCTTTTGAAGTATATTACTCTTGTTATATCCAGGAAATTGGTATTTTAATTAGAAATTGAGAAGCAGACCCATGTAATTCTATGTGAACATGTATATGTAGCCATGCTGAAATCATACTTTATGATCAATAATTACTGCATAACAAAAACTTGTTTCCCTTTTCATTATTATTCAGTTGTTCTTCAAGTTATTTTTTCCTCTTTCGTTGCCAGATTTAGACAAAGATCGTTTGATGGTGAATTTTCCGAGACCAGAGCTGGGCATGTCACCCGATCCAGGGGAAAGCTCTTTCCCTCATAACCTTGGTTCTGATAAGGTGATAATATTTTATTGTCAGAATATTTACAATTCACTTTAATAGAAACATCCATGGGTTTTATAGAAAGAACAAATTTGATTTACGTTTTAATGCAAGATTGTGTGATTATACTTCAAATGAGCGTAATACAATTTTAATCTGAGGTATCAAGTTAACATAGGCAAAGGCTTGTTTCAGCGGTTAAAGTGTCTGCCTCACAATCCTTAGGTTCCAGGATCAAAATTCCGCCAGGAGCCAGATTCTCTTGACCTATTCAAAATCACTGCAGTGCAGTGGTGATGTGCAGAATGGATTTGGTATCTCTGGTTTGGGGAAAGGGGTTTGTTTCCGTTCTTCATCAAAACTTGTAAACTTGATCAAGATATACAAGCTATTAAGTTATTCCCTGATTAGTTCCAAATATTGCAGTAATTCTTAGGAAAACCTAGTGGTGAGTAGAATACATTTGTGTAATTGTACTCATGGCAACTAACCCCAAGGCTTTATTATGAAGAACCCTTTATTATTATTATAACCCTTTTTCTTTTTTGGTTTCTTCGTTGTGGTAGTTTGGTGAGTTTGCTAGAGCTCTAAGATTGGTTGAAAAGGATTCCAGGAATCTGGACCGTTTTGATCTGAGCCGGCAGTCCAAGCTACATCTCCACAAGTCTAAGAGCTGTCCGACCCTCGAAATATCTAACGAGGTAGAGAGCGCAGAGGAACACCGGAAGAAACTCTCGAGTTTGAGCGCCACATCTCCTCGTTCGTTGGCGAAGGACTTCCTCGAGGAATTCTCCCAGAGGCCCAGTTCATTCAAAGATGTATCCTACCTGGAGAAGAGATACAGCAAGGAGTTGGAAGATGTCGGTGGCCCAAAGGACAAAGATGGAGAAGGGAAAGATGACCCCGGCGAGGCGGTCAAGAGATCCGGAGAGAAGATAATCGCTGACAGAGAGGATAAGAAAGATACAGAGAGACAGGGAGTGATAGCTGTCCAAGCTGGGAGGAAAAAATCTGTCGATTTTGTGATAGCAGAGACGGACGGAAGAGAAACGAGAGACAGGGAGAAGACAGCCATCGTAAAACCATCGGTGTTGCCCTTGGAGAAAAGAAGTGGTGAGTTTTAGGAGGCCTGTTGAGTTAATTAATACTAGAAAGACTTAGTTTCAAATATAAAGAGTATCATTCCCTGAGGGAATATTCAGAAGTTGTTTTGTATCTCAGCTTAAAAAGTGAAAATTGGGAACTATTGACAATGAACATTGCCTTCGACGATCATGTCTCTGGAAATCAATAGTATGTATTAAAAGTGGATCACATTCATGCCGAAATGGTCGCTTATTTTAACTTACAGAGACAGACATTGCTTTTCCCGCCATGTGCATCCCTTGGACGTTCTCAACCTCTCTCTATCTGGTTCCTGTGACATCTTGAGCTATCTTTGACAGGTCCTGTGTCTTTCTTACAACAGCTTGAGGTCCTGTGCATTGCCCTCAAGTCGCTCAAGATCTCACATTTATCTCAATAGTTTTATTCCTGAGAATTTCCTTTAAATATTTTATATTTATTTTTATATTCTGCATGGAGCTGCGAATGAAAACAAATTAACTTTGTTGAGAGGAGTAGCATAGCATGGCTTGCAAGCCTTTCAGAAAGATATAAACATCAAATAAGTTTTTTTTACTCTGTCTTTGTTTAAGCAGAATACAGCCACCCACAGCTTACACATCCGAAGCTTAGACAGAGAGGACACACGTTTTCAGCCGTCAGTAAAAACAGTCGTCAAATCGAGCGAAAGGCAGAGGAGCTTAAGACGAGGAAGACGTCGGAGAGCAGATCGGGATCTCGGGATGCAATGAAAAGTGGCGTTGATCCAAGGTAAGGGTAGTAATCATTGTTGTCATGATTGTGACAAAGCCCAGTTACAAGTGTTTGTTAGAATAAAACTATATATATAATATATTTGTTGTCATTTCATAACGTGGCATCTATAAGCTAAACATTTTCATTTTCTTGTTGGAAAACTAGTTTATCACATTTCTTGCTTGCTATTCTAAAACTGCAGGAAAGTAGGACAATGAACTTTATATACCACACAAATTTTATTTTTTCTCTTAGGGAGTGTGATGGAACAGAAATTTAAGGGTTTTACAGTATGTAAGGAGTTATATCAAGTAGGGTTTGTGAAAAGGAAAAGTAGCCCTCCCCATTCCTCCACTTCCTCCTCCCCTTCCTATTCCCCTTCTTCTTCCTCCTCCCCTTCCTCCTCCCCTTCCTCCTCCCCTTCCTCCTCCCCTTCCTCCTCCCCTTCCTCCTCCCCT
>KN884610.1:30740-61089 GCA_000934455.1 Apostichopus parvimensis
ATAAACGAAGAATAAATAGGTGTCATCGCCAAATTACACCAACAAAATGTGACAAATGTCAATAAATAGATGGGAGCGCAATAAAAAAGTCAATAATCGCGAATAAGTAAAAAGTGGTAAAGAGCTGAAAAGGGCGCCAGCAGTCCATTTGAGTCCATCAGGGGGGGCATCCGCCCCCCCCCCTTACTATATGGACGCTCCGCCACTGTTTCCCTAACAATCTGTACACAGGTAGCAATATCTGGAAATTATGATTTGTATGTGATTGCAGTGACACCTAACAGAATTGCTAGGTTTTAACATGATGATTGGGATATCTATCGCCAAAGCCATTAAATTTCAATATTGTGTCAAATTCCTCTCAGATTTTGTTTACAGCTATGCTATGTATTTTAAATAAATTATGAATAAAGGATTATGAAAAAGTTTTCATTGTATGTTTAACATTTGTTATTTCAACATCAACAATTTCACTTACTTCAGGTTGGCAACTTTTTATATTTGAGTTATTTTTTAATACTTCTGTTGAAAGAACATACTTCAAAATGAAAGATTTGATGTAGAAGAATTTAGGCTTTATTTCTACTTTAAAGTATTTGCTGTGGGAAAGCAACAGTTCAAATGTGTCCATCCTGAAAGGTTAACTATCAAGTAATATTTATTCATGGTTTTCGTTCTTTGCCCTTTCTTCCTGTTGTGCAGCAATTTAACGTTATTCCAAACCATAGCACTATGTGTGGCTACTATCAGTGTCCATTATTAACTTCTTGTCAGGCACATATCTTCTAAAGCCCAATTCATTGGGTCACGATTTCATTTGATTTGATATGCTTAATGCCTCCACTGTATCAAATTAAAGAAAATGTCTTGTAAAACTACAAAGTTAATTGTTAGGATAACATTTCAAAATGGGTTAAAATTTACTTTGCCTAAAACGAAACCTATGGACTTGGCTCTGGGTTGACAGTTTGATCTGAATCAGTAGTAACAAATAAGAATGACAAATGCACTCACTAAAATAGCAACTTAATAAAGGACAGATTGAATAGGGACTAGAATTGATGAACTATTATTATATACATCAGACCCAACCATGTAACCCTGACATATCAGAGCATAGATAGTCAGTTTTTAATGTTATTAGTTATCAAGCTTTATTCAACTTATTGATATCAGGACAAGTACATAGTCATCTCTTACATAATGTCATTTCTACCTCATCAATGAAAATAGCTATAAATGATTATTTAAATCTCCCTTGATGGATTTGCATCTTGATGAATATTCACATCATACAAAATGACAGAATCAAGTCTTTACAGCCAACTGCACTCTTTTATGATAACACATTCACACATGTCAGTATTAGTTTTCATCCTTCAGGGAGGCAGAGGCAGAAACATACTTGAGTAGAGTAGTAAAGATTTATTGAGCTCCCGTGAAGCATACTACCCATAGTTTGCTTTTCCCTCCCCCACATCCCTTTCTCCGTCTGACATTTAGCCTTTACTTGGTACCTCCCCCACATCCCTTTCTCTGACATTTAGCCTTTACTTCGTACCTCCCCCACATCCCTTTCTCTGACATTTAGCCTTTACTTCGTCCCTCCGCCACATCCCTTTCTCTGACATTTAGCCTTTACTTCGTACCTCCCCCACATCCCTTTCTCTGACATTTAGCCTTTACTTCCTACCCTCTGGTTATGCCATTGGTTAACACTGTCCTTTTTATCTTCAGTGATTTAATAATAAGAGACATTGGTGGACAAACTGGCAGTCCTTGCACAGACAGAACAAACTTTCTCTTATCATATCCCTTTTAGGAATAATAACTGTTGCGTTAAAAGTATGTCTGCTTGTTACTCTGTGTCATCTCATTTAAACTGTCAGCAAATTAAATTACTAATTTCCATTTAGGTTTTTCTCAAAAATGCTTCAAAGCGTAGAACCCTTTGAAATTGTTTTGTTCATTTTTCCCCATTCCAACTCTCATAGCTATTGTTGCTGTTTTTCTTTCGGTCTTCTCGTGATACCAGTTAGCTAACCATTTTAACCTACATTCCACAATGAACATTGATGTGAGTCAATCACTTGTTGCCCAATTATGCTTTTAAAGAGTAGATATGGACTAGACATTCTTATTGCAATTAGTTTATATTCTTCGATGTTAATTTTCCTCCCGCCATTATTATGTGACTCAAAGGGTCTCTCTTCTTACAAGTAGGAATAAAAATATCAAAATAAAAATTCTGGCAGACCATTTTATCAATGAGTTCTAATTTTGGTTAATTTGAAAGGAAAATTGCTTTAATTGGATGCCTGTTGCTGTCTGCTAATTAGATCAGCAATGACTTGTAAGTTGGTTGTGGTCATAATGTAATGATGCCAGCATCTTGGAGTAATTCTATGGAATTCTTCTGATTTAATACATTTTCATAATTGTTTGAAGATGTAAGAATTGGAAACATTTTTTTAAACAGAGAAGACCTAAAAATGCCTCAAATATACAGGGAAAAAAGTTTTTAAAATTGGCTATGTGGCAACATTTCTGGTCATATATAAAGCATAGCAACCCTAGTAGGGTATTGAGTCGTATTATCAGACTTACACTGTCAGTCTTGCAAAGAAGTAAATATCACTGAGGCCTTAAAATGATTACAACTTTGAGTTTATATTCTTTCCACAGCCCACTGTACCTTTCTGTTGAATCTCTGATCACTTTTTGGAGTGTATTTAGTTACCAATATTGAACAGTTGAATCCAAGAAATATTTCAACTTAAAGAATACAATTAGATCACATGTGTACCTGAAGTACCATATATTGGATGCTTCAAGGCCCAAAGAGTCTATTCAGAGAATATACCCAGAACACATATGACAGTTATGTACCCAAAAATACGCCTTGTTTAGAATGCCTTAAGTGAAAGGAGTTTATTTAGAGAATATACCAAAGCTCAGTTTAACATTGGTCCCTGCAAGTTACCATGTTTGGATATTTCAACACAGTCAAGCAGTTTCTACCAGGTGCACAATCTATAATACTTTAGCATTGCTATAATAATTGCAATCATCAAATAAGCCAAAATTAACCTTCTGAAAGGTATCGGTGAAGTACATTAAAATGTTATATTTAATGTTTTCAACCTTCTTTATAACCTCATTCATACCAACTGTACATGTTTGCGATTGTCTACGTTGGTTGACATCTTTGGCCAGTGAATATGGAGGCTGTTCTGGCTACATTATTCACAGAGTTTAATATAAAGTATTGCATTAAGAATACAGTAATACATGAATTTAATCATTACTGTCTGTGATGTGAATCCATCCATCATCTTATGACAATGGTTTTACCACATTTTGCTGAAGTAGTATGCTGCTCAAACTTAGTTGGAATCTATCAGTCTAGTTGATTTGAGGAATTTTGCGAATGTGATTTTTGTCGAGTGAGTTTTAACTCTGAGACAATAAAGAGAAAATGGAATGACACCAATCTGAAAGTGACAACATCTATTGATCTTAAAATGTACATCCTGATATGTTTATATTTATATATATTATATATAAGCAGCCTTTTAATATTACTACATCCCATCAACCAAATAGTAGTCATAGAAAACACAAAACAAAGTATGTCTGTAATCTTTTAATAATTAAGTACCCTGTAGAGATGAGGCAGGTTTGTACAAGAAAATTCATCAACAGTTTTCATGTCCATTAAAGGACGACTTTAACTTTGGTGCTGATATGTGGTAGTTTGAACAAGCACAGCATTTGTTTCTATACCAATTTTTGTCTTCAAGTGTTAACCTGAAAAATATTTTAAATATCCGCACTGCTCGGTTTCGCCATGATTTTTAGGTTTAAATCCATTGTTTTATAAATGCTAAAAACCTCTCCATGTTTAAGTAGCTCTTTACCAAACAAAAGAGACAAACACTATATGAATTGGTAAATGCAGGTATGCCATGCTGTACGATAAAGACAAACTCACTAGCCAAACACCCACCGATGAACAAACAAATAAAATAGTAACAAGAAACAAAGAGACACTATCCCTGGCCTATCATAGGTCGTTAGTATTGCCCCAGATGTTAACAGACTAAAACTTTGCTTCATTGAAATGAGGTAAAGCTGATAGAGACATTTGATCCATCCTCTAATATAATGCATTTAAGGTTTAAAAAAGTCAAAAAGACATTCACAATCAGCATTTTTATACCATGTAATTAATTATAAACATATAAATATTTGCAAATTAGAAGATGAGGATTGAAGAAAAATCTGATAATTGGATCTGTCTGTATCTTCTGTGAGGTATCATCTTTGAGTATTGACCATTTATAGGTTGGATTATCCACCAGTTTATTATTTCGCATGAGGTCCAATTGGTTTGGTTACTTCTTTATCATGCACAAGGGAAGAACGAGACACACAAGGAGACTCTTTGAGATATTCTTAGAATTGACAAATTTAGTATTTAGTTTAAAGGTATTGAAGACTCGCCCAAACCGTGTGTGGCCATCTGAAAAAGTTAACTTTCTGTTGCTTGCAAGTGACGTTTTGTTCGTGTCGCTACAAAATGGAGACAGTAATGAAACGTGATACCTTGTTATCTTTAGCTGGACCTGAGATGTCCATCGTTGTATCGTTTGTATACTGTGCTGTGGGTATTGACCTCAGCTGTATGTACTGACTGTACACCAGTGTCTAATTACCGACGGAAGCAAGCTGTGCGTGTATTTTCTTGGATCGATGGTGGTGTTTAACACTTCTGTTACACCTCACTCGAAACTAGGTCAGATAACCGGCATCAGACGTTTCTTTTTGCGCGAGTCTTCACACCCTTTAATGATATACTAAATAATTCATGGGGAACATTCAACATTTTTCCGTATCATGGATTTCTTCAGAGGTGTTGAGCGACTCAAGACAGAATGTCGCTCTGATGCTTTAGTTCCAAGAGATGCTGTAACTTTTGACAACCGAAGCCTTTCCCTGCACAAGAAGAGAGAGTGGAAGATTTAAATCTCTTCTTATTATTCAAAGAGTGGATTTAAAGCTGCAGTTTGAGCTGGCTTTACTGCAGTACTGTGGTTTCATACTCGTTTGCAAGGCCCATGTCCCTTGAAGCATTATATGTTCATTTAGTCCAACAAAATTATAGCAAAAAAACAATTCATGTTTATTGATATAATTTTAATCGAATTTAGACCTTGACCAAGTTCACAATAATAACACCAGTAAATGTACCTTGGGTATTGTGAATGTTAAATGTCATAAGCAATTTTATTCAAAATGCATTCACATCCTCAAAAATCTATCTTCTGGAAAAATACCTATATTTGGTGATTTCACTGTGTATGACACAGTTCAGTTTTTCTTAAAAAGGTGAAGTGGGGAGTACATCCTGTCTGGTGTATGCTGGGTAATATATTAATGATTTAGCTATAAATAACTTAATGGTGACTTGCACATTGATGTGACTGAATCAAAATATACAAAGCCACAACTAGCAAAGAAAATCCCACAACAAGGTCAGATTAGAATGCATTACTTGATTCAATTCCACAGGTCTGTAGTTCTTATCTGGCTAAAAATTGTCTTTCCTGCATCTATACATTGTGAGAGCTGCTAAAGGCATTGGGCCCAAAAAAAACATATTTTTATATATTAGTGTTTACTAAGATAACCAAAACATTGGATTGAAACCCACTATTACCATTCCAAAACAAAAAATTGTCAATTTGTAAGGCCTTAAACCAAGGTAAGGAGCAAAAAGCAGTATGATGATGTCAGTAAGCATAATGGTTCTTACCTTTCAATACATCCCTAATATCATTGGTAAGCTTTTGCTTCTCAGGATTCATGCTCTCACCTTCCTTACAGAGCCTCTTGTCTGCAAAGAATCATGATATTTGAGTTACAGTGAATGTAAGAAATAAACAAATTCATATCAAATTATTATTTAAAGTTTGATTACATTTTGTAACAGTTCTTGAGCCGGTATAGTTTCAAGGTATACTAGCCCATCATTGGATGTAATGATTGTATCATTTATATTCAATAACCTTGTATTAACTCACATAGTCAAGTATTACTGAGACTGCCATATAATCAACAGGATACAAACTGAACACAAAAACATACCAGTATTGTTACTGTGGGTTGATATAGATGCAATGGGTCCTAAGATAACAATGTCAAAAATAGTTACACAAGGTCACTCTTTCATGCCACTGCTAAGCATTAGGAGAAAAGCGTTTCCTATTTCCAAAAGTACTTTTTTCCCCTTTCACTGTGTATTGTTCTAAACAATAGTATAACCCATTTGCAAATTTAAGGCACAACCAGTTGAGATCTGCTGGCATGATCAGTATATAGTTAACTTTTACTGTATAGATGTAAGAAAAGCTTGAATCCTGACCGTAGATTAGGGATAAGGTAGTAAGGCAGGCAGCTTCCTCTGTGGAGATGTCTGTCACAGTCCCTCTATGAATCAATTCAGCTTTACTGCTCTCGTGTAATAAACAGATCTTGGTGATGAAAGATACCGGAATCTGATCAGCAACACTTGCTGAGATCCAATCAGAATTTTTATCTACCAGAAGGGATGGGGACAAAATAAAGGCACCATGATGAACCACATACATTGTGCATGACTGCAACACAGTGTAAATGATAAGTTAAAATCAGTTTGCAATCGGTAGTAACATTTACCTTAATGACCAGTATTTGTATAGTCTTCATAACCTCAATTTAAGGCAGAATTAATACAGCCACTGCTGTTATTATATTTTTATATATTTTTTTATTCATGTTTTTACAGGTCATAATTTTGTTATGTAGTGTTTTATTCCTGGGTATACTAATTCAGGTCATTGAGAGTTTGTCACTCAGACTGTATCAATCACCATAGATACAATGATACTTACAACTGTTTGTCATAGATACAAGTGATCATTCCCTGTTACATTTAGTCATCTTATGTAGATAAACTTGTTTTTAGTATGTTGATCAAGCTCCATGGTAAAGGATGTGTCATATGTGTTAGTACACCAAGACACATTCAGACTGGATAAAACTGATTTATAATTGCCAAAACATTAGCACCCTTGTTTTCCCACATGAGCCTCACACTTGAGGTAATAATGTATTTTTTTAAGTGCCAAGTGAAAAGTATACATTGCTCATTACTAAGCTGTCCTGAATTTACAATAATAATATGCAAATTAAGTCATTGTATCATTATAACATTGTATAAAAAGTGCATCTAAGACCACAAAAGGATTCTGAGCTGCTTTCCTTTAAGTGTAAAGTTTATTTAGTATGCATACCCTATACCATATCAGCTACACATATAAACTAGGCTGATGAATATGTGGCTTCACCCTATAGTACTGTCTGGGGCATTATTAGTGTCTATTAATGCTATGTGCCTACATTTTCTTGGTCAATTGATAATTAAAATGTACTAAATAATTTATACACAAATGACTGATTAACAATTTATAAGTTGGAAGTACTAATGAATATTGGAGTGTATTGTTATAGTAACCAGCCATTCACAGTAATGTTTTGATGACTACCATCATGTTATTATCAGCACCCTTACATATCCCTTCACCATCAATACAGTAGTGTCAGAAGTAACAGTTTCTTCAGCTTTGTATTTACTGTAATCAATCTTTACAACCTGTGTTGTTGAGCTTTGAGTGAGACTGAGTAGTATGGAGTGGGAGTCACAGCTTGTTCCAAGTCAAAATTAAACAAATGAAGGTGGGAGGACAAAAGCAATCTTAAATCAACAATGGCATTGAATAGACTTAGGCATTAGCAATGGTGGAAATTGTAAAGAATTTGTTGCATCTTCCAGTTCATAACTGAGTAGGAATATAATTAAGCTCTCATTTGATCCTTAATTGTTTATTTTTCCCCTGCCCCACAGGACTGGAATCGCTTTAAAAGTAATTAATAGCTTGTGAACATGACTACCAATGTTCAAGACTGCTCTGTCCCTTTAAAGCAGCTAATTGAGTTGATATTGATACATTTTCAGATGCAAATAGAGACAAAACTCACATTTCTAATGTTTTGAAATTAAAGGGACAACTTGTTGATAGTTGAATCATATTCATAAAGTACTCACTCATTAACCTTCATTTTTATAAACAATATGTAGAAGGATGTTTAAACTTGACTATTAAATTGCAATTTAGTTTTGCATATTACTCGGTATAGGCTTGACCAACTGCCTTCTTATTTTGCGTATTACTCGGTGTAGGTTTGACCAACTGCCTTATTATTTGCATATAACTCCGTATAGGTTTGACCAACTGTCTTCTTATTTGCTTATTACTTTTGACCAACTGCCTTCTCACAATGCAAGATGTTATGGTCATTTCTGTAAATTTTCCAACTAATTTTGTAAAGCAAAAGGATTAAGAATGTAACAAATCATGCCATTGTATTAATACATAAGATTGGATGAAGTGACAACTCAGGGTGCTTTTTATCAAAAGCAATCAAGGAAGGAGAAATTCAGGCAGTTTTAAAAACAATTTAGCAATGAATGAACATAAATAAACAAACAAGTTAATCCATACATGCAGTATATGCATAGGACAAGGAATTAAAGTACATTAATGAACTTCATAGAGAATCCACCTTATATCATATGTATATTAAATGATATGTACTAGTCAACTTAATCAGGCTGGCAGGAACTTAAGCTTATCAGAGCAACAGTAAGAATTTCAGTTACAAATTACAAATAAAAGTCAATGGATGATTTCTTTCCCTGAAATTCCCCTTGGTATATTGTCTGATAAGAGCACTGATCAATACATGTGGTATCTCAGTAAAGCATGATATAATTAATTCAGACCTCTCAACCTGCATGTTTTACCTCCACTATTCGCAGTAAAAGTTATCACTGTTTCAAGGCCCCTCAATGAACCTGTGTGATGTTATCTTGAAAAATATTGTGAACTTTTAATTCATGGCAATGGCATTACAAAAATTGTCACCACCTTGCAAAATGATATTATTCTACTAAAACAAGTACTAAAATCAAATGAACATGACTATGATAGTATAAATTTCTCCATCATATCATTTTTTATTCCCATATACAGCTATAGGTAACATCTACAGTCTGGTCCTTTAGCCGTTTTTAATTCAAACTTATTCCAAGACATGGAAGGCAAGGGTGTTTCATGAAGAAGAGTGCCCTGTGTCACAACAGAAGTATAGAAGGTGACCATCTTGACATGATGGGTAAATGCTAGGGTATATTTGTAACCAGCAATACTGATTCACCTTACTGCAGTCGATGGCAGACACTGAGACACTTTCAAAGGAACAACAAATTTAAAAAAGGGGTAATATTTACCTTCTAAAACCTTAACGAAGGTTTGAATGGCATCCTTCAACTTTTCTCGTTTCTGTTGACAAAAGTCTTCTGAGAATTCATAGCTGGTGAAGTGACCATTTCCAGCTTGATGTGTTGTGTTACTTCCTGCCTGTAAGATCCATCATGTACAAATGTCAGACTAGGTTATTCATTTTTTAACTCATTTGTTTTGTTCTCATCCTTCAGTCAAACTGAAGGAACTTTACTGAGGCCAGGAATAGTAATCAATGTGGAATCTTAAACTACACACATCTGTGTATCAGAATAGGTGTATGAACCCAAAGCTTCCTGGCTATAAAGTAACAAACACAACTCTATCTGACAAGACTTGCACTAATACTGAGTGGGGAGGTGAAGGTGGTATGGACAGCTCTGATTAACAAACTTAATTGTTTCAACAATTCTGCAAGTACAGAATCAAACACTATTCCTTCAATTCACATGAAATAAACACATCCAGCAGTATTTTGAATAGATTAAGAGACCAAAGCCAGGTGGATATTTCAAACTTTTTGTCATTGCAACAAAGCTTACAGTGGTATCACAGATTTACTGCATATGATATTATCAAGTACGTACAAATCACAAATTCCACTGCTTATCACATAAACATTATTGATAAGAAACAATGCAACTAAATTTAGAAATGAAAAAAATGTTCTTTGCAGATGAAATTAAAAAATCAAACAGTTTGTTTATGACAACAATTTTTTTTTACAACTTTTAATCAAATCAATCAGACATTGGGAAATTTATATGATATTACTTTCTTCTATCTTTGCATGCATTAACATAACTGCATAAATTAAATAAACATATTGTGATTTTTAAAGTTCATACCTCCGGTTTTTCTCTTCTGTAGTTCAAATAAAGTTGTAGGATATCTCTCTGCATCAAGGTGAAGGCTGTTCCGAGATCATGTAAGATATCAACCACGCCAGCAGCAGCGGTGTTTCCTGCAGTCCAACCTGCCTCGGTCACTTTGCGCGTCTTGCCTCTCTGAGTTTCATTGCATGAATGCGACCTTTTCCTCTGAGCAGACTCTTGATTTGAAAACGATTGAAAGTGATGGGGGAGCTTCTCTGGTATTTCCTTCTTTGGCCGGTCCAAGTCAGCTGAAAGTATTTGTGTCACGGGCTGCTCTGATTGGTTACTTATCCATGAACCTTTGACCTTGCTTCCATCATTGATTCTATCGCTGCACGAGGAGTTCTCGTGGGGCTTTTCCCGCGGCAACAGTTCAATGTAACTCTTCTGATTGTCCTCGTTTGTTACCTCTCCTTCGTTGTTATTCCTGTCCGTACATTTCCCTTTCGTGGAATCCAATCGATTCTGTCCCTCTGTGGTGTCCCGATATAAATTTGCAAATGCCATCGCAGCAATGGCTCCGGTCTGTACATCGGGTATGTTTAGGGAATTTGGAGTACCACCCGTGTCTTCCCAATGAAGGGGCTCGGCTGACCCTCGCCCGCTATCGTCTGGACTGGCTTGCATTGGAGTCCATGCTAGAGCAGGCTGACAGCCAGGGATATCATTGGTACTTTCATAGTATGGGTTAATGCTATTTCTGTGACCGCCCTCTGTCTTCCAGCGGGGAATGCTGGTATTAGTTTGATTATGCCATTGATCAATAGCAGTACTATGTGGGTCAGACCTGGACCTGAAGGGAGGACTAGGGGTATGGTCATTATATTGGCACTGATAGCTATTAGCATATAATGAGTCTTCAGGCTCCTGTTTGATAGTAAACGTTGGTCTGTACGGAGACGGCTTGGAAGCATAGAATCCACATTCATCAGACATCTCCGTTTTGATTTGAATTACAGGTGCTATGTGTGGCCACTGTTGAGACGGTAAAGATGATGTCGGGGCCATGGTTGGTATGCTGGGGTCATTATGCCGAAAGTAGACTTGATGTAACGGATCGCACTCGACTTTAGGGCGTCTTCCAAGCTTAATTCCTGAAAATAGATAACGTGCATATTTTGCTGTTGTGTTACAAAAGCCATGAAATCTATGGCAAAAATTCTAATTCTGATACACATGATGTTTACATACTAATAGTAAAAAATTAATGTGAGTATTCCATAATACTGCCCCCACTCATAGCAGGTATTTCTACCGGCACATTCCACTAGTAATGAAAGACTAATGGAAATATTAAACTTGTATAGCAGTTTACTACTTATAAGAGAAGTGATCACTTTTAAAATGTTTGCAATAAAAAGTTAGTAGACAAACTGACTTCGAATAAGAGTATCTGTCCTGCATGTTTTGTATGCATATGCTCTTCTAATATGCAATAAGTCAGCACTAATTGAGCTGCATTCATTAATACAGATCTCTCGTACCTTCTTTAGACATGCCTAAAGTAAGACACTTCTGAAAACGACAGTAACGACATGAATTCCTTGTTTCCATGGTGATGTCACATCCTCGATCTTTGGCACAGGCATAATTAGCGCCCTCCCTGATGCTTCGTCTGTAAAAGCACTGTAAATTGTTGAGTAAAATAGAAACGAAATAGGTTAGCGGCTTACAAATTTTGGTTAAATGGTCTCAGACGTGACTGATTGTAATGAATTACAGACAAGCAGCATTTAGTTCGGGGAGTATTAATAAATATGAAAATTAATTCTCCCTTTTCATCAAGCGGATATGGCCTTCATCTTTCAGTAGACACAAAGGAACTATTTTCTTCGGATATATAATCGTGACTCAGACTCTCAATTACTTGGAAATGTTACAACATAAGAAGATGGTGTCGTTGAATTTCCTATCTGACCCTAAAGGAAAGTTTGTTTCATAACTGCTACCAATTCTGTTTCCATTCCAATCTGGCTGTTAACTTTGCAGTATCAAGTAATAAGTTTTTGTTCACTCATTTCTGGCATTTAACAAAACCCTCCAAGTAGCCTATCACTCAAGATTTTATGAATCAGTGAGTACTCGAGGATGTCATTATCTTCCAAAACCAGAAACACTGCATTTGCACTGCAAATAGTTACATGGAAGCCTCATGATATGGTGCTATAGATTTGCTTGAAGTACTTGTATCATACTGTTAACTCTAAATCACACTCACAGCATTTGTTGAACACATAAATCAATCAACTTGGATCGCATTTGTGTACCGATCAGTAGTTAGTTGCCTTGAAAGTTCAACGTGATGTGACCCTAGTTTCAAGTTGGCTCAGAAGTAATATGTGAAAGTTAACCTGTGGAACATAACTAGTGCCACAGTACAGCACACTGCGCTAGAGAGCCACGTATACAACATGTGCCTGCGTAGCGAACACTTGAGAGAGAAATTTCATAGATTTTTACGTCTGATTTGGTCAATAACCGATCGAGCAGCACCATTCAGGAAGGTTTGCCCACTTTTGCCTATGTAACAGTTGGGAATGTTGGGGCTTCAATGGGGACAAATACGTGTGAGTAAATCCTATAATTGATGGCGGTTGTCACCGGGCTTCAATTAAATATCAACGACCAGATTGATCGTTGTGGTGACAAGATTTCTAATCTGCAATGCTATCCGTAGAGGACTGAAGTTTAATGGAATGATTCTTCCTTCTACATTCTTTCTCATGATATCTTTTGCTTCATTATAAAATAAACCAGAGAGGCATGTGAAGAACATTGCATGCACGACATCACTTTTCAATTCGAGTCTACAACTTAATCTTCGACTGAAGGACTCATTCCAAATGAAGCAATGTGAATTAAGATCTTAAACATAACTCATTTGGAAATTGCAAAACATTCACAATGATTGAGTTGAGAAGAGAGAGTCCATGATGTTGAAAATATCAGCTGATAGCTTAAAACAGTTATTTGCTTTGATTTTCATACAATTATTGATACTTAGTTAATACATAGCATAACACGGTTTATGAACGTAATTATGATCAGTTTTCAAATTATTCTGGAGATGTCGAAGGTTTGAGTATTTCAATCTGACTTGATCATCTTTATGTATCTGCTTGGCAAAACTACAAATCCAATGGAATCATTAATCACTACTTACATTCAGTTGGTACGTAAAAGATATCAAGGAGGGTGTCATATATAATTGATCATCAGATAGATACAATGACAGATCATTTAAATTCCTGGAATTGATGATCCAAATAATTTCTTTTGCATATAATTTGGCAGCAAATTTGACATGAAAAGTTTTTGCCGGATGTAATCTCAGGTTTAAGAGCTTAAAGGGTAAGAAGACTCGCACACAAAGAACCGTCTGATGCCGGTAATCTGACCTAGTTTCGAATGAGGTGTAACAGAAGTAATAGACACCACCATCAACAAGAAGAAAACTTCACTTGCAAGCAACGGAAAGTTAACTTTTTGTCGGAGGGCGGCACTCGGTTTGGGGCAAGTCTTCAGTGCCTTTAAGCTCATCTAATTCTTACCTTGCATCCTTCACAGGTAAAAACTCCAAAGTGCAATCCACTTGATAAAGCACCACAGACCTGACAGAGAATTTTACGGCCATGAGAGTTAGCCAGTGGTTTGGCTACATCCATGGTATCTAAATAAATGAGAAAAGTTACGTCAGTGTCGGTATTTCATCGAATGTTCAATTTCAATAGCTCGTGAAGAACGTAAGTATACAAGAAGGTACGAATGTTGGAAGCGCCGGTCAATTGGCTTCCAAACCTGCCTGAAAGTGAGCAAGCCAGTGAGGAGTTTACCAGTGTACCTCAAAATCAGAATTTAATCTCTTAGCATAGCATAGCATAGCATAACCCAACAAAAACTTACTTTCTTACTCCAGAAAAAAACTGTTACCAAACTGCATTTCTACTACAAAAAACCTGTGCAGGTAAATACGTCAGGCTCTCTAACTTTGACATACTTTCTTACTCGTATTTTTCAGTGTAACCGAAACAAAGAAACAAACCATTTGAATCATGGTATCTCACAGCTAGGATTGTAAATTGATGTCACAATGACTCAAATATAAATCAACTAGTATTACAATAAACATTCGGTGGAGAGGACGCTATTTCACTCAACAGAAGAATGTCATATCGTCTCTCTGCAGTGTCCCCTTTGGCACTGAATAATAAGTACTGCATCAAACATTTATGATTAAACACCTAGTATGCCTATGTAAAAACTAAGCTGTTTAACTAAAATATTTCAATTTAAAAAATAAAATATGTATACAGTATTATGACATATACAGTGTTGGAAATTTTGTACAATTTTTCATACATATTCTGATCTGTAAATTCAAAAATATAAAGAAAAGGGCAGTAAATACCACAAATGGTCTTTTTTTTTGTCATAAGAACACCAACCAATACCTTTACCGATGATTTCATACACCACATATTTTTATTTAACACACAAAAGCTATCTATGGGATGAGTTGAAAAAAAGTCTGTGGAAAAGTATAATATAACACGATGAAGTGGAGAATGTCAAAATTAGAACACTAATGCCATTTATTTTGATGCAAAATTATTTACTGTTAAGTTGTTTATGAAATAAAGTCATGCAGTGCAGCATTGTGTCAAAATCCTCACTGATGTAAGCAATGCATCCCATCGTAACTGCATATGCACTGAAGAGAGGGAATATTTGTAGAAGTAAACATAGACGTTGAGAAATTAGTAGTCTGAAAACTATTATAACGAACACACAGTCAACATTGAGTTTATCTTTGTAGTCTGAAGTAACACGCAGTATCAAGATGCATATATGTGAGTTGTTTCTTCCACTACTCTCAAAGTCCACCAATGTTTGGTTACAAGCATCATGATAAGATTCTCCTTCATATTACAATTTGGTTTATCTCTGTCTTGTTAAATTCCTTTGAAGAACATCAAGGGCATTGCTGCTCCCCAGTACCCAAGGAGACACCTTACAAGAGCACTGATTTACCCTCCAATTACAAAGAACAGTAAGAAATAATGTCTGAATTTTGTTATCTTTTCACATGCAAATTGTGGCTATTTATAAACATTGTGTCATCCCCAGAAAGAGGTAGATGAGGAACTTTTACTATACAAACTGCCTTGACTGACCTTGAGGTATCAATGTCATTGTCATAGAACAGTGAAGACATGCTGTTTATCAAGTTTGTAATACTTCATCAGCTACTACTAAACTCACAGTTATTGGAGTGTAGGGTAAATATTGGTGGTCAGAAGACCCAAGAAATTAGGCCCAAACTGCTTGTTTGGCCGCCTTTATGATGTGCAAACTGGATCTCACTGTTTTCTGATAATCCAACACCTACAGATACATTTTTAGGAAGTGGATCAAAAATGATTGAAATATGCAGGGGAAAAACAGCCAAAGGTGTGGCCCACAAGAAATCTATAATAGTGAATGTATTTAATAAACGTATAGAAAATTGTGCCACACAGTCTCTACCTAACCCTCCACTGAGAAATAGGAAAGAAGAAATAATGGACAAAAATCTTGATTATTCCCTTCAGTTCACCCATCCCTCGGCCAAATCTGTAACTAGTTTCTTATTCAGTCAGTATAGTACTATTGTATAAGTTATTAGTATGTTCCATTTCAAAACTTTTGACTATCAGTGATCAAACATTTTTAACATTTTTTAGAGAAACATTTATAATGTCTAACTAGACTCAAAGGGAGATGGACAAAGACTTATGAATTACCTTGGAGTCTGTCTCTACCACCACTTAAGAAAAAGATCAGAGTTTAACAGAGAATAAATAAAGTTAACAGTTGAAATGCTGTGTTGACTGTCACAAGAAAGTATTGTTTAGTATTTGCACTATAGTAATGGTGCAAACCACACTCTGATATCATGCCTAACTTTGGGTAGATACCAATGTTTAAAACTTTAGGGGATTTTCTGTGAATGTAGCTAGCAACAGCAGAGTGACATGAATATGGGAAATAAGTTGAATATATCTTCTACATACCACATTTTGATGAGGTCATAATTCTATCTTGTATCATCTTGCAATAACAAATCAAGATAATACAAGCAAAGAATTTGAAATATATGTACCTCCTATAATTACACAATAGGTCCTACTGTGAAATATTTCTTGCATTAACAAAGGGGTGTATCACAGTTGATAAAAAGTATATGAAGAGTTCAAATATTGAGAAGGGTTTTCCAAAGAAAAGTGGTTGAATATTGGGCTCCCCTGTAAATGTCATATTGTCCGTCACAAGAAAGACCCTTTCGGGTGACTAGGGGGGAGCAAGAGATGGAGCTATTTTAGAGATATTAAATATGAATAAAATATGAATGGAATATTGTCAAAGACATATGCTGATTAAGAAAAGAGGTATGTGTGAACTGATTATTGCATGGTATCTCACCCTAGGAGACAACACAATTAGCTTAATTCTAAGCTGTAGAAAAAGAAAGAGTATATATACATTTCTGAATGCAGTATACCTTATAAAATTGTCAACTTTTCTTTGAAACAAAGTGTCAACTTTTACTTGTGTTGCCCAAATGTTGCAACTATGAAACAGAAAAGATAGTTTCACCTTCACCTATGCACACAAATACAAAATACATATTATATGTACTACAAGGGGACAATACTACAGTAGGGGTTGTAACCTAACACATGTTTATCTAGTTATTAAGTACACTGATAAGCACCTCTAGCAATTACTAGCCCAGAGAATCATAAACAATTAATTACTGTTGGAAGAAAGAACCAGTGACTGCTATAATCTAATTAAGATGATACAGATAACAATTAAGTCCAATAAAGTCATCTGATTCTTATGTTAAATACAGTTCGGGATGCTGTCCCCACATCTGTTCAAACTAAACATCTGACATAAGTTGCTGTGAAAGCATCCATGTGTCAGTTCTAACGAGCCAACAGGTTGGGCTAATGAGACTTTCATCCAACCCCAATCAAAGCAGTTAAAATGACTTTGACATTACACAGGTCTATTAATGGTCTTTATTTGCTTCTTTGAATTAACAACCAGGAAAATTTATATTTGAGATACTGAAATGTCGAGATAAATCAATATCTGCATGTTTTTGTGGCTAGATATTGAGATGCAACATATAAATATGAATATTATCATATTATGATGTTCATGTGCAAGATCTGAATAGCTGATACTAATGTTAAATTATTCATTTACAAAATCTTTGTATGTAAATATCTGAGTACATGAAGAAATTAAAATGACCAGATATACCATAAGTTCTTAATATCTAGACTGAACATTAAGAATTCTTGAATTATTGAGATACAAAATCTAGATACATCAATATTCTTATCATTATGATACTGACAAATTGAGGTAATATTTTCTTAATATTTTAGTATTGTCATCATTAACATATCTCATATCGAGGTAATTTGTAATATTCTAACCATAAAGATATTTACATATTAAGATACAAAATTGTAACAATATGATAGCTATAAAATGCAAGATCTTAACAACTAAATATAGAACCATTGAAATATTCACATATTCAGAAATAAGATCTTAATATTTGATTTCAATATGAAGATTTACAAACTACGATATCCAAATACAAAATCTCAATCTTTAAATATCTTACATTGAAATAAACAGATGCAAGATCTTTGTTAAATCTGTAAATATCTAAGTTTTAAGAAATGAAATTACCTAGATATATCCTGTTAATATTTTTATATCTGACCATTAAGATCTTGAAATGTTGAGATAAAAGATCTTAATATTTCAGTATTGTCATCATTACCATATTTACATATCAAGGTAAAAATTTGTTATATCTAAATATCTAACCATTAAGATATTGACATAAAAAGATACAAGATTTTAATATTTGATTATCTGAAGTTTAACAAATTATGATATCCAAGTACAAGATCTAATTTTGAAATGTCTCAACAATAAAAAATTCTCATACAAGATCTTTGTATGTAATTAGCTAACCTTTATAATGATATTGACATATCAAGATACAAGAGTTAAATAAGTTATGATAGCTAAATACAAGATCTCAATTATCTACTATCTAACCATACAGATATTGAGTTATCATACAAGTTCTTTATATGTTTATAAACTGAGCAATATTTATTTTGTTATCTCAAAGTTACATTAATAGCTCAGTGTATTTACAATCCAAAATCTAAAACTTAACTGAATTGTTTTACCATGATTGAAGATGTCTATTTGATTGTCACAAGAAAGGAAATTTAAAAAAATTAATGTAGCAACGAATAAATACATATACGTAAAGATATCTATAAACATAAATATATATAACATATATAACATATATATATAACATATATATATATTGATATATATATTTTCATATATATATACATTCATATATATATACATTTGTATAATGGAAGTCATTCCTATACCTAACAATTTATTCTGAAGTTGCTCAAAGTTAGTAAATTAAGCAAAACTGTGATTGCCATCGTTGTCTACATTTGCATGGATAATTTCTATTTATTTTCTGGTGGCTATTCATCTATTTGACAGTAACCAATGCAGCAAATGGGCAAGTTACAAAATTGCATGAATTTTATGAAATAGAAAGTGACTATGATCTATTGCAAGACAATGGTAATTATACTGTATGGAATACAACATATACTTTGTCACCTTGCCCATGTGACCCTGTTCTGCAAACCTAACACATAATCAATTTAATTTATATATACAATCATGCAAATAATTTCTAGCGTAATTCATACAGCTGCCTTGGAGTATATTCCAACCGAATTTACTTTTTTTGTTTGAATTTCACTATGATATGTATCCATCGAATAGCGTATCCTTAACTACTATAACTCATCTATTAAATTTGGTTAAATGAAGAAGTATTCAATAGATTTATCTTCTTGTATGTCATTTCATAAAAGGAAGCTTGTAATGTTGGCAATTACATTTGTAAACTAGCAGGTTTGAAAACAGTCCTTGAGTTATGACGATGGAACATTGGTGAGATATTAATGGATTTTCTCTCTGGTGAAATAGCCCTGGATTACAGCAGCTTTTAAGGTTGTACAAAAGTATCTTATACTGAAAAATAACTTTTGACATTGATTAATCATCCATACCTAAAAAATTGTAATGGATGCAAATTACATACTTTGCACATATTATGCCTCAAATTTGCATGTATTGTACAGCTAATGTGTATGTATATATATATAGATATATATATAGATACATATTTTTTTTCTTCAAAATTCTGCAACAAAAGAAACGCACAATTGACATAAAAACACTAACGAGATGTTGCTCTGTGGTCTAATTCTTTTTTGTCTTTCAAATGCAAATTTTTGCTCAACATCTCATTCTAGCCCAAATACAACGGCAATTTTAAAACCTGTTAGATGAAGGAAGAGTTAACCTAAACCCATCTTCTCAAGTGAAATCTTTCACTTCACTAATGGCTTTTCCCTCTTTGTGTTCACAAAATATGCAAATCTGTGTAATAAATCAAGCAATAAATTTACTTTGTATGAAGGAATTTATAAAGTTTTGTTACAAAAACTTTACACTCAAGGAAAAGTAAAAAACTTTTTAAATACATACAGAATAGCTTGTTTTGGCACTTGTTCGTAATATGGTATACCTAATTATCGGTAAGAGAAAAAAAATAAACCTTAGTAAAAAGGAACAAAGCAAAAGGACAAATTCAAAAATACTCACACTCATTAATGCATCTGACAAAATACTTAGGTAACTTAACATCTTTTTCCAATCTTTAAGAATTTTACTTGGAAATGTTTTTATTTTGATAAGTACGTTTGTGAGAAGTTAAAGTTGTTGAATGACAAATTCACAAGAATAACTTTAATACCAAAGATATACTCACATGATTCCTATGACACCACATAAAGATATGTTAACTCAGGGGGGTCAGGGGATGGGGAAGGAAGGAGGGCAATCTTGTGCATGCTAACTATCATACATAGGGGATGCCCTAGTGCATGTTAACTCTAATACCTAAAACCACGGGGCCTATCTTATGCAATTTGCTATCTCCGATACAAGGAACCAGTCCATGTTAACTCTATTGCAGGGACCAATCCAGTTCATGTTAACTCTAATACTAAGGATTAGTGCATATCTCATATTTGAGGAATAACAGTTGCAAACAACTTCAAACACTTCCAAAAACAGTGGATGGGAAAAATTCCGATCCTGGGAAACCAAATGTGGACTAAATCCGATGGAAAAAATCCGCTCGAAAATTTGCGATCTAGACTCTTTGGTTGGTAGAATGAGAAGGAAGGGCAGTGACCGGAGGAGCCGGTCATAGAGGGCGTGCAGTGTTAAAAGGTTACCAGGACATTCTAGGCACGGTAGAACGAGAGTGTTAAGGTTGTGGGGAGACAGGTAAGCGAGAAGCGAAGTAAATAATGCTATATCTGATAAGATTTCTGTTAACTACACACAAACAGGGAGTTCTGCGACTCGGAATTGAGGTGAAATTCGATTTACATCACTTTGTGACTAAAACTTGACATGAGGCTGCCATGAAGGACTTGATGGTACTTGATGTATTATGACAGAAAGTGTTTGTTCTTAAAAATAAAGCACTATGCCTGCAAGATCTACACAACATTCATACTCACAGTATCTATATGATGCAGCATTAACTTTAATTGTGAGCACAAACTAACGTCCATTACACCTGCAGTACACAATGAGATGATGGCCCGATACCATCTGTTTCAAAGATTTGAACATGTATGTCATGGCATGATTCTACATACAACGATATGAAGAAGCTGAACATTCGGATGTGGGGCAAAGTGTACCAAATACTTGCACATGAGAAGATTTCTTCAAAAGAGACTGACATATTTAACACTTGCTCTAAACACAATGCATAAATAGTGTGTACTAACTATAACAAGGACTTTGCAAAGACCTACTATGTCAGTTCATTCAGATTAGGTTATAACTCTTCATCGCACAAGTTTATGTGGAATTCTTACATTTAATTATTACTTTTCAATATAGCGTTGTCCACTGGTTAGTGTACTATTTTGAATTTTTTTCATTTTTAGTCTGATGTTCCCAGCTCTAAACAAATGAAGAATAGCGATAGTTTTAAGCTAAATTTTCAGTTGATGGTACCTTATCCATTCAGTGTCTTTTCTTGTTTATTCATAACATCCAGCTGGTAATGGCATTTATTTCATAAAGGAGATGTTTTTTACATTCACTATAGCATTGTCAAATTTTTTTTTTTTTTAAATATCTATTCGACATTCAAAAGACACAACCTCACAGCCTAAAAAATTGTCAAATCATTTTAATTAAAACAAAGTTTATAATAATTCATCATTGGTGGTTGAAATGTTGATAAGATTAGCAACACGCAAATCACTTTGATAAGGAAAATGTTTTCTTCTTATTATTATGCTCTATACCTTAATGATTAATATAGACAAACAGATCTACATGATGTAGAAAATAAACTGCACTGTACATGTATTTTTATTAAATTTTTTCATGTACAAATGAGTTTTTGAGTTACTAAGCTACTGTGACTTGAGACTTGCCCTCAAAAACTTGAGAGTTGACTTGAGATTTGCCAGTTCATTTTGCACATCAAAGAAAGATGTTGGCTTCTTTGAAATATAGCTGTTTATCTATTTTTCAAATTCTCAAAATTGAACTCATGTAGACAATAACTCTGCAATTGTTTTTAGATAAATTTGAATTGTTGACAAATAATATTATACTCTACCTGAAAAAAAATTTGCCATTACTTTGCACAGTATTTTTTTTTAAAGTTACTCCAGTAGGTCTGAACATGAAAATAATTGAATGTCAGTTTTTCTGATACTATGGTTGTCTCTTGCCGTAACATCGTATTTGGCCCCAGTCCAGTCACTGTTTGGCTCTACAGCAGTCACTTTACAGTTTCTAAGCTTTTGATGCAACTATGGTGTGATTCAAAGTTTGTTTTACCTATACCACTTTATCCAAGGTGTGAGTGTTAAAGTTACCACTACCCTTGGCATCTCTGTTTGACAATGCCTTAGAACTTACACCTTTTAAGAAGTATGCTGTGGCAGAGTGGATAAAGGCGGTGGCATTTGAAGCAATGAGGCTTAGCAATCGGCGGGTAAAGGTGGGTTTTTCATCCAAGAGTAATCTATGGTTTTCCCATCTGAAATGACTTTCCAAATTGAAAAGATTCCAAATTTGAGTTTAAATGTTGAATTGGAAGCCACCCAATGTGTAAGTTGTAATCCATAAGCCCTTGCAGGCTTCTCCCACGTTTGTGGTCGGTTAAGTGTGTAAAAGTAACTGCTGATTATGAAATAACTGCTGATTATGATTATATTTTGTTGCCAACTCGATGATTTCAAGTCAGACAACTTGAAGACACACCATGTACCCCGGGACAGTTAAAATATAGTACCAAATAGAGTATGGTGTTATAATTGATAGCATGCAAGCTGTACTTACTGCACTAAGGACAACAAACAATGAATCTTTACAAACTATTCTAAAATGTGTACTGATTTGATGTTTAACCTACAAAGATGTTACATTAATACAAAGTTGGTATTTCATCCTTAGATCTACCAGCATATAAAAAAGGAATACCTTTATAGTGGACATTTTTTGTTTGGGGGAAGGGGGGTGAGCAGAATGTTAATTTCAGTTTTAAATCAACAAATGAAAGAAAAATAAAAGAGAGAAGAAAAGAAGAGATCAAAAGAAAAGAAAAGCAAAGACAAGACAAGACAAGACAAGAAAGAAAAAGTAAAAGAGGTCTCAACAACAAAACAACAGTGGAAAATAATAGTTGGTTGATCTGTTAATTTGCTGAAACTACTGCCATGATATGCGTAAACAGTAAACTCTGATGTCTAATGCACATAACCATCATCCACAGCTGGTAATAGGGTGCAAAGTTGTTTTATAAATTTTTTCCATTGCTTACGTGTGCGAGTAGTGGACAAGGTTAAGTAACGATGTTTAAATCTCTGCGAATAAATGTTAGCTTTTCTACCATTGTTGACAGACAAATGTACAGACAGACACATGGTCATGACAGTAGTCACTAGGTAAGCCAAAAAAGTAGAAAAGAAGAAGCAAAAAAGGGGGGGGGGGATAGGGCAAAAAGAAGGAATGGAAAATAGAAGAAACAAAAAAAGAAAGGTTAAGAAACATCGTGAAACAAGTGACACCCAATAAAGTGGCAAGCATTTGCCACTGTCCCAACAGTCCCTGGATTGTTGCAACCATTAATACAACTTTAACACTAAAGACTTACAACATACTATAATGTAGGCAGTCACATCTCACCAAAGGGATGGGGGGGGGGGCTTAAATATATTTGTTATGAATAAAACTTTGAAGTTCACCTTGCTAAATACTACATTAGAAGACCTTTTCATTGTAATTGTCTGGGCTTTTACTATATAGTCCATGCAATAAGACAGCAATTTAAATTCATGATGCAAAAGTACAGTATGTTTCTATTATTCTGTAATATATCAATCTCACACAATGACTTACGATTACCTTCTCTTAACTGGGCTGAATTTTAATCAAGGAAGCCAGATCATAACTTCCATGAAATAATTAGGGTTATAAATGGAAATGATTTGATCAGTAGACAATTTTCACTACTTTTTGTTTGAAAGAGAGTTATTTTCATGCAATGAACGAATATATATACCATATATATTAATATGTGGATATATTCTTCAAAAATGTGAGAAAATAAATTCCCATTCATACATTCATAGTGTGATAATATACTTGTTTGGTGTTGTGGCTCAAACCAATTTCAGAGTAGAGACATAATGGTTTATTTTTTTTTATATTGGTAGCCTAAAAGTAGAATTCTTTAGTGATCTCTTTTGCCTCTAATTCAAATGATATAGATTTTGAATGATCATTGCACAATCAGCTTTTCTATTGTTAGCTGTTGTCTGACCATGATGTACTTTATTGAGTAACTAACACATTAATATCATTATTTGACACTACAACAACAACAACAACGTTTGTCTTATTTTAACCATTTTTAATCACCTAAACAAAGAATTGATATGAATGCTACATTTGGTATTTGTGACATGAACCAAAAAAAAAACAAGTGTTCATATCCTTCAACTGAGACAACAATGTGAATAAACCTTGTCAGCAACAAGGCTGATCTTTTCAGATAGACTTTTTGCATAATAAAAGAGAGTATCTTCTTTTTAACATGTTTCTATATTGCATTGATTCTGAAATTCTACAGAAAGTTGAAATAACCTACAAGTTTAATGAAAAGGAAATATTTTTCATAACTTGAAATGGCTTCTTCATTAAATACTCACTAATTAAACTGATTAGCTCAAATCACTGTCAGGGGTTCTTTATTTGAGTTTTGTTGTTTTTTTAGTTTTTCCATCTGTAAAAATAACTTAATATGCCCCTACTAAACAGATCTCTTGTAATTCAGAGAGTTCTCCTACCACAGTACACATATCCTCAAAGTGAAATTGGCAATCTTTTTTCATTTTATACATTTATTTCTTGCATCATTTGCAAAAACTTAACTATGTCATGTAAAATGACATGCACTAAATTAAAGACAATCCTGTCAATAATGATATGAAAGCAAAGGTTTAACAAAAATAAAACCCTTTTATCATAAAAAAGTTGTCATTCAACAGTAGATTTATATTAACTCAAGAAACATAGATTTAACTTTAAGATTTCTTCATAATGATAGTCAAGCACTCTGAAGGTTAAAAGTAAACAGTAAAGAAATAAAAAAGTAATACTTATGATGTCAACAATTATTCAAATTAATAATCTATTGCTTAAAGTAGCCAGGAATAATACAGTTGTTTTGTTGCAGTATTGCCCGTATTTGGTTTTACACTGTTCTATAAACTGTGTGAACAATAATTTGGAAAGAAATACAAAAGCAAATTGTTTCTTTATTTAAGAATTTAAGATATTTATTTGCTAATCTTGTTTTTGATAGAGCAATAATTTTACTATTCCTTTCCTTTAAATTTCATGTCGTAGGCCAACTGTGTAATAATATATAATTGATGTTCCAAATGTGTTTTTGGACGAGATGTGTAAGCAATGATGACTTTGCACCAAACATGATTAAAAGTGTTATTTACTTCGGACACTTTTGTAGAGTTTTAAATTAAAACCCTCTATCAATTTCATATTCCAGTAATACTGCTTTACTTCAATGGTGTTTAACACCTTTTAAATGCTACTGAATATTCTATCTTGTGAGCACTTAATTCCAAGTTATGAAACTTGCCTTTGAAATTTTACTTTGGAACTGTTTACAAACAACTAGTACTGACAGCAAGTTTCCTGTTAAAACTTGAACTAATGAAACCAGAGCCAAGTTGATTCACAGCTCTGGATTACACAAGGAGCTCCAAGTTCTTAATTGCTCTCTGATTTAAAAGGTGACCACTTGATAAGCATAATATAGTATACTTCATTATTATCATATGCAATGTCCTTCATGTGTAAACACCACAGTTTCGTTTAATCTAAAAGAGATCCTAACCTATCGTATTAACACATAACATTTTATATACCAATCAATCAGATTGATGGAATGGTTGGCAAAACTATTTTCTGTTTTATTTCAAATCTGCAAAACTATTTCTTTTGTTAATTTCAAATCTATGCAAATGCGGCATTTGCTTAACACTTGACGAACTTGCAATTACTGAAATTCCATATTCTATACAGTCCCTTATTCTATACAGAGAAAATATATTGTTGCTAAACTTAAATTACTTTGTTTCCAAGCAATTCCATACCATAAGATATGAGTTTAATCAATATTCTAAAAGTTTCTTTAAATCATTTCAAAATAGTTGCTTAATAACTGGGATCTTGTTTTTGTAGTTTTCATTTTTAGTATCTTTTACTTAAATGCAAAGCTAACAATATATTTAAGATGATAAAAAGTACTTTCTAAAGGCTTTTGAAATAAGAACGAAATTCATAAAAGTTGTTCCCAAATAACGCTTTAGTTATAAGTAAGATCAGTTTACTCTTATTCAAAAGACATTAAATCATCTTAATTTAAAATTTATGCAATATATGTGCAATATATGATAAATTTAATAAATATACTTATCTTCTAAATTGTTGAAATCTTTGTTGTTCTCAGTTGCCATGATCTAATTTTGACTTTAGTTTAGTGTTTTATATGTTTAAGATGATTAAAAGTATTTTTATGGGTTAAAGAATATAATTGCCAAGATTTTGTGACTGTAGTACAATCATAAAGAAAAAAATTATGTCTTCTTATTTGAAAATTGCACATCATAAGATAAAAAGAACAAGAATAGTTTTCTTGTAAATTATTTAAACAGTAAATTTGTATTACAGTAGTAATGGAGAAAGAAACACTATAAAGTTGAAGCACTGAAATATACTTTTCAGTTTGGTCTACACAGATCTAGGACAGTACCCTTTCTAACTTAGACCAAACCCAAAATGCTTGCATACAATTTCCACATAATTGGTTATATTATAAATTTTAACATTTCTTCTTGCTCTAAAGTTTGTACCATTTCAAAAGGTATGTTTAAAAAATATGTCCATTCACATTTATAATTAGGGTTACAAAAAGATTATTAAGGGTGAAATTATTTTTTTTATGAACAAAAAATTTGAAAATTTTACATACTGCTTCTCAGAAATGTTTATTTTTCTATAGAATATGAGGAAAAAGCGGTTAATTTTTTACCTAAATGGAGTTTGGACTTATTTCTATTATTTGTTCAGAAAAATGTTTTACATTGTCAAACATGCAAAGGACGGTTTGTACAAATACAAACAACAAATTTTTATTACAAAAAGAGAAAAAAAAGAGAAGTTAAAACCAAATACAAAGTAGAAATTCCTAAGTGTGCAACATTAAGGTTTCTTATTTTTTCTTCAAACAACTTGACACTGCTAACGTAAACTTTGGAGGTGAGAAGTTTTGGGCGGCCACTATAAATTAGACACCTGTCATGTTAAGAATGAAGAATACGTAACCAAAATAAGGTCAGCTTACAATCTTGAGCATATTCTCAACTCATTTAAATGACCTGACAACTTTAAATATAGCCTAAATAACATTCCTCAAAGCCTAGTGTTATTGGTTTGCTTTTTTCTTACCAACTGGAGAAAATATGAAACCTGTATAATTATGGGAAATGAATTTTTCAATGCCACTGCAATTCTCTTGAATATAAACCCTAATAGCAGATTATACTTACCAAATGATTGACATTTCATGTAGAGGCTTATATTTGGCCGAGAAAGCAACAGTGAAGTGTCTTGAGATACTCCGCTTCCAAAGTCTGTTCCACTACACATGTCCATTTCAGAACTACTTTTACTGAACATCTCAAAAACTAAAATTTCTTCAGTTACCTTAGTGACCAGCTTCCACAACTGTTTCACAATTTAAAGTTCCACCACTCCTCAAAGATTGCAACTGATGTTTTTGAACATCTAGACACTATAATTTGGCAACAATCTTTAAACTGCAAATTCAAACTTGTGATATCTAGACACATGTGACCTTGATGAGAATCAAGTTCTGAGTCAGTTACCACCGTGCTCATTCCAGGGCTTAATAACAAATGTTGAGCAAACAGAACAATATAGACCAGCATGCCATCTCTGTATCAAGGTACAAACTGACAAAGATATGGTAGGGCATCTTCTATTGGAAGAGTAGTAGCATATGCCCTCATATGTCAGTGATAATTCATCCCAGTAGTAGTAACTAGTAAGGCAGAATTATAGGTCAAAAAATAAAAATTGAAGCTCTGTCACAATTGGGTTAAAAAAATGGATAACAACAATTTGGTTGATTGAAAGTCTTGTTAGTTCAAATGATTTGCACTTTACGACTGTAACACATTTAAGTCACATAAATTATAAATTGAAAGATATATATGAAAATCAAAGGAATAAACTATGTAATTAATACTTAACTTATATTTGTCTTGTTTCTTCTTCTTAATGAAAGGGAAACATGGAAGGGGCTTATATTATAACAGCTCAAAGTTTTTTACATTTTTTATTTCTATTTATTTATTTTTTATTAGAGGCAGAGGGCACTCCCAACCAAATAGTAAAATTTGTATAGTAAGATAACACAATATTTATCACAATGTTGGAGTCCTTGTAATTAGAAGCTGCATTGTTTTAGTGGTTGACTTATCATCTGCCATGGGGCAAAATGTATGTGACTACTCTTTTGTCTTAACCACGCTCATTTTTGCCACATTTATATTTAATTTCTGACTCAATTGTACATTACATGTTGTACACTGATGAGCTCTATAAGCAATGCAATTAATATCCAAACATTTTGGTTGCAAGTTTTTGCTTCTGATAAACATTATGATCAGTAATTTGTTTGCTTTTGCACTATTTTGATTAACTAGTTAATTTGCTAAATCTTCCAAATATTATTTGAATTTTTTATAAGACAAATTTTGAAATAATAAATTTTGGAGATTTAATACATAAATATACAACACAGGGCCTACTGTAGTTCTTACTATGCTGATAAGGCTTATTAGTTATTAGTTTAACTTTGGTAACTAATGTTTAATTTATAACTTCAGAGTGATCACAAGCTCTCATCAGAAGATTTTAAGTCAAAGTCATTTTTAAAAAAATGATAAAAACGAAAAGGATTTTAAAAATACTAACACCAGATGTATTTCCTCCTCACGAGGTGAATTTTGTCTTTCCCATCTAAAAGATTTTCTTTCAAGTATCAATATATTTAAATCCCAGTGGATGCACTGGAGTTCAAGACCAAAATAAAACGAGAGCTGTCTTGGGTTATTTCCTACCTGTATGTATCTTTGTGTGGTTTTAATTAATGCCATATCTTACTCCCTAGTGGCCTATCTGGCTAATTTCTTGTGTCCTTGTATTCTTTAATCCTTTCATTAAGATATCATTCCCTCTAGATATCATTCCATTTCCTATATTCAGCACAATTTGAAAGGAATTTCAGTATTCCTCTTACCTTAGTGTCCTATTGAAAGCTACTCAAGTATGATAAAAGGCTTTGTTGTTACACATGCCTGCCACAGCCCTCGCAACAGCAGCCTGAGCGCAGAATCACTGCTAGAGTATCTCTGGGCAAGTCCGCAGAGATTTCATTCAGTAGTCTGCTATCAGGGAAAATCTTGATGAAAGTTTAAAAGGAATTTAAGGGGGAAAATAAAATTGGTAACTTGACAGAAGTGAAATCTGAAAGGAATCTAAAACTGAAGAGAATGCAGATATTTATGATCTTCTACATATGCCCTTTTTAATCTTTGGAAACAGCAGCAATATCCGATGGGAATAACCGTCACAAAAGAGAAGAAAGGTCTTTACAATTTATTGTGTAATGCGAAATGAAACTAAATTCAAACCTAATGATACATTCCTTTTAAAAATGGAAAAGCGTACTGACATATTTTAATAGCTTATATTTTCTAAAATAGAATTACGAGAAGGCCTAGGAAAATGTATGGAAAACACAGATTGTGATACTGAAACATTAAAAATTTAGAAATTAATTTATGTATGTTTGTTTGCTTATTTATTAATGAGAGATATGGATGTCATCCTTGCAAATTTGAATTATTAATTTTCCAAATAATTCACTGATTTTATTGAAAACATCTGGTGCATTTCAGTGGTTGTACAACTATTCTAAGTTGACATCTGTTTACCTAATAAACTAATAAACTTGAGTTACCTAATTAATACTCAAGTTAATAATTGTAGTCTTTTTAGTCAGTTTTGAATGTTGCACATTGTAAATCTAAATCCTGCCACCCTTTTAATCATTGTTATTAATATTTTGTGAAATATCAGAAAATTAGCTATAAAGACACTTTTTGTTTGACTAAAATCAATGTAAAGTAAAGTTAACAAGAATTTTTCTGAAAGGTG
>KN884610.1:62204-72273 GCA_000934455.1 Apostichopus parvimensis
AATTGTATAGTACACCATTTTTACTGTATCAGCAACGAATGCACTGCCATGTTGACAAGCTATCAGCTATCATAAATTTGATTAAAGACATAACTGAATCTGCAGTATGTATTGTTCCTCCACTCCATATTCTTTTAGGTGTTCTATTTTCTGTGTTCACATCATGAATATTTGCTAAACGCAACCACAACGCTGTTCCTGTTCCTGAGTAGCCTCTCCACATTCCCTTTCAGAAATTAGTTTTAGAAGAATACAACGCAAGTGTATCAAATTATTTCTGTGTACTCGACGTTTCAAATTAGATCAAACTTGAGACTTCAAACATGGATGCATGACTTGTAAGATCTTGGCATTATTTATAAAATTGATAATGTGTTCTGTACATAAAACAGAGAACAAAGGAGTACAGTGGGTAATTGAAATCAATTGGAAAATACCGCCAAACGTGAGAAGGCTGCTTTGCAAGCTAGGCTCCATTGATTAGAGCAATTGACTGTTCTGACAACCAGAGAGAAAGCAAGTGGCATCAATTACCAATATGATCTCAATCAAATTAAAGACTTGGTTGTACACAAACAGGGACAAGAATGTATACAATATCAAAGAGAAAAACCCCCAAGAGAAGAATTTTGCCATCCTGTTTGGCTAACTTTTTAATCAACACAGAAAACGCTTGTTACAAAGTGCAGGAGCGGGTCAATTACTGAATATAACATTTGTAAATATATATGACAACTTACAATGCAGAGATTTAGAGTTTTACTCATCACTTTGTGTTTATCAGCTTTTATTTACTATCAGTCCAACTCAAATAAAACTACTGGCAATAGGGCTGAGGCACGTCCCATATTGTGCATACCCATCAGTTTGATTGCTGATCATAGATAAAAATGGAAATAATGGAGGGTAATTTGCTTATCTGTAGAATTCAAGGTAAAATTTGAGAAGGTAGAGTAGTTGTACACAAAGTATTAATTTACCACTTTTTCAATTGATAATTATTACCAAACTTATGGAGCTGATTTCTTGATTTGACGCCGGCAATAAGAATGATATAATTCTAAATATTGTACATTACTTTCAATATCTATTGAACGATACAATATCACACTCCCTGCTAGAATCTGGGTGAGTCTAATATGATAGGAGAATAAACAACCATGTAAATAGCAGGAAAGCTGTTATCTTTTAAAAAGTACAAATCATCGAGAGGAAAAACAAGTTGATCTGCTTTGAAATTTGGAACAGAACAATGAAGAGTAAAGCAAACAAGTTTTTATCCTTGTCTCAAAATTTTAACAAATCTTCAGTGAAAAAACTGGACGACACATGTCATTCCATTGAAACTAAAGGCTTGTCAAAACAGCTTCCATTGAATGATAAATGTTTCAATGACAGCCATTTAAAAATTTACGCATTTAAGTGCATGAAGATGACATATTGTGAAAAAAATGAGATGCAAGATTTGTTAAAATCATATAATTATATTATACGCATATTAACATAAATTTAATTCTGAGTGTCTATTCTTTCTGGCAACATTGCCGATCATACAAGATGTTCCCTAATCATGTGTGACTAATTTCATCCAGTGTTCAGTAAAGTAGATGATGAAAACGTTATAGGTGAGATAGAAAGAATGAAATATCCCTACTTACATGTTTGTCGGTCTAACGGAAGAACTTACACCATAATATATGTAAAGCAAACAAGAATTATGTTTGAAAGAGTTAAAAAAAAAATAAAAAAAAAAGGTCAACTAAAATAAGCTGCAGAGTCCTACTTAAGTGCGCTCTATTGTAACCTTGAATGCACTTCTAAATCATTTCATTCAAGAAAGAGATGAAACAACCAAAGTCGTTAACATCTCATCTGAATTTATAAATATGGAAATTATGAACATTCCATTAAAAATACAAATATTTGAAGGACACGGGTACTTGAGATATTTCTTTATGAAGTAATGATAAATGGAGATACTCTGAGGTAATTTCCATCATAATGCTGTTTCTTTTCCTTTTTATTTCACAGATTAGTTTCAAGAAAATGTGGTTAATGTATCTTCCTCTGACTAAATACATCGCCTACTATTTGCAAAGAGACAGAAAAAGGAAAAAAAAACCTTTACCCTTCTTTTGTTATCAGAGAAGACATTAAAATGTTATCCATGCTCAATCTCAGGCTGGAAGAAACAACTTATTGTCTGTATTTAATGCTAAATTTAATGCTAATATTTAATGCTAATGATATGGATATTTGGTTTCTATGTGGCCAACTTAACAAGATTGGCTTTATTCTGTCTTAATTAACAGAAGAAAACAGTGGAAGAAATAGGTCAATGTTGAAACATATTAATAAGCAAAGAATCAGCCAGAGTTAAACGGCCATATTGTTTTCCACAAAGAGAGATATGGACAAATCAATAGCAGACATGCAATATAAACCCATACCAGTAGGACTCTCAACCATGTACTAGAAATTGGCATTCTATGAAGAAAGAGAAAATAACACTGTGAACGACCTAATAACAACAAAACCCCTCTGCAACAATGAGCTGCTTCCAAAGTTTATCAACGAATTGGCTTAATTACATCATTTCTCTAACTTCTTGTATGAAAATTGTTATCCTAATATCAAATTACGTTTGCATGAAATTGTGTGCTCCCTCCTGTTGAAAAGCAGCAGTCTGGAGCGAATGATTAGCTTATGATTTGAGCGGTGTGATGGCCAACTGATCAATGCTATCCAGGTTATAATAACAATAACCCTTGAGAACAAATTATTCTACAATGGGATACCTGCTCAGGGAGATGCAAGAAAGATTTGAAGGTGCAAAATGAAATAAATATGATATGGCAAGATAGATCAATTTTTAAGCTGCTTCACGTATAATGAGCGAGAACAGAGTCGATACTTCTTCAGATGTAGGATTCAAGTTTCTGCTTTCTTTATGAAACAAAATCAAATTTTTGATCATATAAGAGAACAATCATTCCTTTGTGTGATAGATAATTAACTCTCCATCTCTTTAATTAGTGAGGAGCCTATCGGGAAGATACTGAAATTGCAAAATAGGCAATTGTTAATATTCACATCATATACAGATCAATAGCTTTGGATTATTTTACAACCTTCTTTGAGAGCAGTTTAAGGAGGCAGATCTACAAATTGCTTAACATAATTGTAATCAATTCTACACAAGGCTTGTGAAATGGTTAAAAGTCAGATTCCTTGTACCCGTTGTTTCTTTGCTGTTCTCACATGTAAATCAAGGTGTTGTTACGCTTTGATCTCTAACCATTGAGAAGCGACTGAACTAAAGTGGCGAAAAGTGGTTGAGTTTAAACCCAACCAAGGGTATGAGGCCATTTAATCTCTGGTTTAGTGAGAAGTGTATTAAACTGATATTGCAAGTTCACTGATAACTATTACTAAGAATAGGAAATCCATTTCTAACAGGGTAGTGGGTACACTTTCTTCCTTTGTGAAAACATACAGGGTAACAAGAAGCAGTAAGCTCAACATCCACATAAAACCCCTGACTTGTTCGGGTGCAATGTCAGAGAGTGAGGGGGGGGGGGGAATGCAACAATGAGCAATAATAGAAGTTTTAAAAAGTTTTTTTTTGCTTCATTCATTGTGAAAAGTATTACCAAACAAAGTTTCTGAGAAAGTATTAGCAGCTCAAAATTTAACAGATGGATCATAAAATGGTAATAATTCTGGTGGCTATAACTTGTTTCAAAAAGTGTGTTCTACAAATCACATCGGTACAAACCACCAGAGTTAGTTTTGTCGCAAACGTATGCAGAAACTCTATGAACGTTTAAAGAAATTATTTGAAGTGTGTTGAACTTAATCCCTTAATTGTAACAATTTGTACAAATTAAACACAATTAGTCAATCGCCCTGCCATTTGTTTTAATAGCTGTCTGTTTACAACACAATTGAAAATTTAGATCTTACATATCTATCCATTAGTTTGTCCCTATACACAGTTTTGGCTTACTTTTCTTATCTGAAACTTAACACATGATATGAACATATCTAAACTATGCAGACTGTTACTTTGTGGCATGACATGAAAATGATAGGAAATTTTTAACTACTATTCTCTTTGGACCATATGTGGAACTTTAATAATGATATCACCATATTAGTATAACAAAGTATCCTAATACAGTGAGGGTATTCTAAACGTATACTGGTATTATGGTTTTACAGTTTTTATCACTAAAATTGGTGGTTTTAAAGATTTAATCCTTGGAGTTGGAGTTAACAATGACCTAACTATGGAGGTGGGTTTATTCTAGCCCTCATCCATCTGACCTACTTCCCTACAAATGTGATCTAAAATACCTCTATTATTCCCCTGGCAGTCTAACAGCATTCCATTTACACTTGAGGTGTCATTTAACTGGACCACAATTCAGAAGTTATCACTTTGATAGAAAATTGTTTTCAACCTAGTGAATGGTTGGATGATTGGTAAAAGTTTAGATTGTTATGTTGCAAGCATTCTATTTTCACACCTCACTCAGATCAAAAGCTTATGGCTAATACAGCTTATTGAATTTATGAGGAAACCACTGGCATATATTGGTTGCACATAAACCAAATGAATGTGTTTACAAAACTACTCATTGTTCCCACTTAAAGTCCCCCACCCACACCCACCTGTTATGAGGATTACTGGCTATCACTGGCATTAATTGTATAGTTTATATTATGTGTCTAATTAATTTTTATTTTTGGCTTCAATTTCATTGAATGTAAAGCACAATTATTGCACACAGTTTGTAAACTCTTCATTTTTTGTCTGCCCAGTAAGTGTCTGGTTTACTCTTTTTAACCTGTCCTACATTTATAATTTGATTTCATTTGATTTGTTATTTTAGTAATGACACACTATAATTTATCTGCAGAGTCTCAAAGAGTTATCAAACTGCTGTTTATATAAGTTGTCAGGTTGAAGGCTTTATGCATGGTAACTACAATGGCAAGATGAACACAACATTTCACAGATGGCTAAAGATATAGGTTGAAGGTTGACTAGGGTCTTCAGCAAATATTAAAACTTAAAAAATGATTTTTTATTGTATTTTATATAGTCATTATGTAGATTTTTGACCTCAGGAAGGTGTCACATTACATTCTGTTTTAAGCACATTATGCTAATCATTAAAAATATCTAAATACTCTGGAAAAACCCTTTAAAATTAAAACCTAGCTGTCCTAAAGTTTACAAACTTTATATGATTTTTACATTATTCTGGAGCAACCATGCATGTCTAGTTTAATACAAAAACATATAAGTTTCTACATGGTACCCTTTGAACAACACTGGAAACAAGTTAAAATATAAAATCATGATTAAATAATAACAATTTAGTCCTAAAACAAATGAATTGATGCTAGCATTCATTAAAGGGATAAATCCAAACATTTCACATCTGTGGTGCTGAATATCTTGTTAACCAGTACACAATCAACACCATCATTCCTATGAATATTAAGATTATGAGTTTATGACAAGAATAAAATTCTGGCTAAAATTAAAGTAAAGGAAATTATAGTTATGAAGCTGCATGTGTGTTCCCCTGTTCTTTCAAATTATTAACATTAAACTGCAAAATACTTTATATCTGAGGTCAAAGAACAGAGGAAAAGTCTCCATACTGTTACAAAAGGATCTGGAACACTGTTGATGACCTTTACACTCATCTACCATGTTTGTTGGTAGACATCTTTAATGCTGTATGGCTCAACAAACTCCTACACATTGTTCACTGTTCAATAACTTGAAAATTCTATCATTTTACAGATGAGCTGCTCATAAAATCACAGTCATTTAAAGTTAGCACATGTAAAGAGTTGGCAGTACTTTGCAAGCTGCTTTAATAAGGTGTTGGAACAATTAACCTCGAGCCATCTATGGTTCATCTATAGGCAAACCTATAAAAACCAGTCGCATGTGACAATGTGCACAGCATTATGGTACTTGCAGACTTGGGTCTAAACCTCCCTGACACCTATTTCAGTATGATAAAACACTGACTGGGACAAACACAAAACGTTTCAAAGAGTCTTAGGTGACCATAACGAGCAAAATATAAACAAACAAAAGCTGCAGGAATCCCATTATACTCTATAGCAAGCTAACCCACAACTAAGTCGCATCTCTGCATTTATAAGGAAATTAATTGCTGCAGTTTCATAATCTTTGTGGAAAGGCTAGCTGAAAACTCGGCTGGGGTATATGATTTGGTGTCAGATGACTTCTGTATATACGGTAAAAAATTATATAAGTGAGCTTTATGAGACCAGGGTGGAATGCCTCATGTAAGCATCATATATCCTAGGCTATAATCAATTATCAACCAATCAATCAATCCACAACATTAATATAGAACAAATCTTATCCAAAGTCACTAGTTCAGTAGCTCTTAAAATTAAATTTCCTTTTTAAAAGTGTTGACATTAGGAGCTGTTGTAATTAATACTTCTAGAATAAACTAAATCTCTCATATAGTTTTCCCCAACTTTTACATCTATGTTTCCCAGTAGAGCTACCAATATCATCCTTCCAGAAACTTGAAGATAGATTTTTCAGTTGTTCTGACACCAAAAGAAAAACATCACCTAAATATCAATTTATAGGTCACCATCTACAAATTTAAAATTTACAAATTATAACAACATCTAGTCACCAATTCATATCACTATCTTCCTGCTTCAGATTATTTGTATCAGTTTTTAAGTTGGCATAACTTTGACTTACCTCATTAACATATATTTATAATCCTGATTTTCTGAATGATTGACAGATCTGCACTATCATGTTCTAACCAAATTGTGCAAGTGTGAAGGTCGACTATATGGGAATGGGAATAAAATCTCAAAAAACTGCAAAGCTATCAATCATCCTCAAATTCTGCTTTCAAATATGTAAATGAGGTAAATCGGTGATATACCAATTTAAACTGGTAGTGTATATGACTGTGACTTAAATGGACAAAGTAGTTGTCTTACAACAAAACTTGTTATGTCCATTTAAAATGGCATGTATGTCAAATTAGAAGCGAATTCAATTGATAGAAAACTGGTGTAAGTGGCTAAAGAAAGCAAATGTCACTGGGGAGGGGGGGGGGTGGGTGAGACAAGAACAGAAGGGACAGGAATTTGATAATATCCTTCTGTCCACTTTTCTAACTAAGAATGCACTCTATGGAATCGCTGGATACTTTGCATTGAAATGCTTAGGCTATCATAAGCAGATGCAACTTATTTCTTTGCCATACAATAGCAAAATTTTGACGAAAATTTATTCTTCATTGTTTCTGTTATAAAAAAAAAGGAGGGTTTTCAAGAAGCAAGTCAAGTGTCAAAAGTCTGAGATTAAACAGTGGCAATATATTATAAAAAGGTGAAAATTCAAGAAAAATGTAGAAATTTCTAATGCCCCATCTGGGCCACCCCAACATTTACCGAACAAAAGTGAAAAAGGATAAATTCTTCTGGGAAAGACAACAAAAAATTTCTTTTTGCTCTATTTCCTTGCTTAAAGTGGTAGTTGGCAATTTAAATGTACATTGGTCCTGCTGCAATTGGCAATGATGTTATTACTAACCAATCATAATCAATCATCTTTTAAAAGTCTCAGTACATGTTTGCCAAATTTAAGCTTCGACCTTTCCAGCTTACTGCACTGAAAGTTCAGTAAAAATGACACCGTTTTATGCAATTTTCGTATCAATATTCATTATTTATCTGTCGTTAAAACTGTTGAGCTGAATAAAATTCGCCAGATTTATTAACGAGTCTGTAGATTCTACAAACCTCAATCAAAATTTTCAAGCCTTCCCAACAGATCATGCGCCAATCAAATCTCTCTTTTTTAGTTTACAACCGTTAAGCCATAGATGCTTACTTTTACTTTCGTGGCTAGCCTGTGTTAGCTCTTGTATCTTTCTCTTAGTCTTACCGATGTAGCTTGCAAAAATTTCCTTCCATTGAAATGAATAAACAGGTGTTTTCAGACGTTTCCTCCGTGGAATTGTAAAAAGTGGATGATACGAGTATAGGACTGCATTAAAATCTTGATCAGGCCACATCTGTAGACTAGTTTGTTTACATTTGTGTAATGAACATGCGGACATGGGTGTTTGCAGTGATGCGTACAGTGAATTTTTCGCACTATAAGGGCAACAGAAAATAATTTTCTTTCTTTCGATTGCTTTTCTCCATTAAACACACCTGGTCAGAGTGCACTTAGAATACAAATCATTGAACCTACTTCGGAAGTTTGTTCTCCAAAATTCATCAACAAAGACGTATTGAGACAGGTAGGAGAACAGGGCAAGGGCAGGTGAGTAATCTACTACACATAAAAACCATCTATGAAGATTAACAGTCTAATTATTGATACTGCCAGTGTACATGTATATACGCCATCTCTGGGTCAGATCCATTGATGCAAACTCATGTACATATTATTAAGTCACACACTGCTGCAATACCAGCTTAGGAAAAAAACCAAGATGATTTGTTACCAGTCTGTCACTTGTAAGACTTGATATTCGACTTCATATCACAAAGATTTTTATGTGAATTTCTAATTATTTACTCCACATTTACAGCAAGTAACCAAGATTTGGTGAACCTAATGACCCTAAAAGTATGGCCAGGTTTCTTGTCAGTTTCACCTACATCTCAATGCGTGATGTAAATATAGCAACCATAAAATGTACATACTTCTTCCCAAAAATTTCAAATGCTGACATGTTCAGTAATAGCTTCCAACCTTGGCATGATGGTTGAAAGGATAAGGCTAGTAGCCATAATATTTCATGTACAAAAATCATCAAAATACAAGTGTATATAACCACGGTTGACTCTTAGATCTTGTAAGGTAAATTATTTAAAGTAATGTAGCCAATTTTTGGAAGAAGAGAAAACAGAGCTTTACTCACCAGATTAAGTTCCACACAAATATTGCTCGCTGGAACATTTGAAAGTCTATGGAAATCCAATGTGTTGTTCTGTCTCACCTAAAACTGTTATCGGATGTGGTCCCCATTTTGCCAGGGTACTGCTCAAACATTGCTTCTCTTTGAGTCACCGTTGCCTTTTCATCTAAGACAAAAAAGTGGCAAAAGTTAGACCTGTAATAACTAGTTTGTTTCTGTTAGTTACCAAGGTGATGTAACAGAAACTAGGACAAAGTTGTCAACTTGTTCAAACTTTTGGTACTGCTTGAGTAAACCTTAATAGGTGGGTTAATATCAGCAATTTACACAATAAACTGTCACACTCCCTCTGAGACCTTGAGCTATCCCTCATTTATCATTATTATAACCTTGCATCATGAATATGACTATGAGAGCTTACTAAAATGTTATACACAAGGTCTTGAGGCTAGCTCCTTCTCATGCTTCCAGGTGACAAAGTGTTTAGCGTACATACTGTTGACAACTCCAGCAACACAGAAAGTGCCGATCGTGTCCTACTTTGGTCTTCTGAATAGACATTTTTTGGTATGTATAAACTTTGATATTCACGCCTTTCTGGTTTTCATTATCAAGTTATTCCTTCAGTCAACACTGAAAAAGAATACTTTATTATCCACCCAGAAAATAGGTCAAGCATATGAAACCTTTAAAATGTGGAAGTAGGTAGACTAGGCAAGCTGATGGCCAATCAGCTGGAGTAGTTATCTTTCCCTTTTTTTTTAATTTCCAATTTGACGAATATGAGAATACAGAATTCAATGACTAAAGTTTTACACAATATTGATAGCTTGTTCAGCCTGTAGTGCAAGCGGTAGACCTTTAGTTTCACACTCATGAACAAGCCACAGTAGCAGATCTATAACCCATCATAACTAATTCACAACCAACAGAATAATTACCTATCAAATACCTACTATAATTACAAAAGCCTTGGACAGAAAGAATATGAGGAATTCCTCCTCCCTTTCACCATCTGTGTACATCAGAGAACAGGGTTTTGTGAGTTTGCCAACATATAAATTAATGGATATATTTATATTATATCAAGTCAAAACAAG
>KN884610.1:81728-112763 GCA_000934455.1 Apostichopus parvimensis
ATTTGAGAATTTTTCTCATATGGCATCTGACCAGATTTTTGTCCAAATCTGGCACCATTTGCTGAATTTGCAAGTAACTTACATTTTAACATCTAGGCCTATGCGGTCATACTAATTAGCGTCAACAGGCCCATTTCACGACAACTCAAGACAACTCAAGACAACAAGTTTAAAATACCATCAATTACAATGGTTGTGATCAGAGTGTATCTGGAAACACATTTAAAACTGACTGAAACCATCATGCATACATATTTTTCTCGGGAAAAATGTTTTTTTCGTAAACATAGTCAACTTTCTCCGTCCGTAGAATTGGACCGCACCATTATGATTTGGGTGGGTTTGTGTTAGGGTTTGGGAACTACCTTCGTGTACAGTTTCGGTAAGGTGGGTTGACGTAGTAAGAAAGTGCCACCAAAGTAGTATGATGAATGAACTCCAAATCAATCAAAACATTGAATGTTTTTAAAATAATGAATATTTCTTATTGTTTTTCCATTGAAATTTACATATGTTTTTATTAATTTTTACAGAGTCTTGCTTACTATCATTTTCCCTGGTTTTATTATTCTCTCCGTGTATTTTATTCTGTAATGGTGCGGTCCAATGTCATTGCGCAAGAGCAATAGCATCAGGTCGTCCAATTCTACAGACGGAGAAAGTTGACGATTTTTACGACAAAAACATTTTTTCCCGTGAAAATATGTATGCACGATGGCTCCAGTCAGTTTTAAACGTTTTTCCAGATACACTCTGATTACAACTATTGTATTTGATGGTATTTTAAACTTGTTGTCTTGAGTTGTCGTGAAATGTGCCTGTTGACGCTAATTAGTACGACCCGGCCTATGTAACAATTGTTTTTTACAGACAGTATGGACAATATATTTCAAAACATTTTAAGGAAATCCTAATTGTGCATTTCACTACCCAGTCCTCCTTTTCACCATATTTCTTCTCCTCCTGAGCTAAGGCACACAATGTATGCTTGCAAGCCTAACCTGTATTACAGTAGGTGAATATACAGCCTGCACTTAATCCTGCTTTTCAACACTTATGGTCATTTTTTTTCTAGTTGCATAAGTTAGTATTTGAAAAAAAAAATTGAATGGAGGCTTACTATTTTTCCTTATTTCCACAAACTTGTCATAAAAATCCACCATAATAGAGAAGAAAAGGAAAAGAAATTGATATCACTTGTCGAAAATTGATGCAGAAAATTAGTAAATTTGTGAATAAGAAAATGAGTAAATAACCAAAATTGTGAGATACTTCCTAAAGACTTTTTCGATGAAAAGCTAGATTAAGTTCAACAAAAAAAACTTAATTTTCACTGCTGGGAACATCCTCTTTCATTTGGAGAATAAATTTATTCCATTTGGGAGATATGACAGTTGCTTTCACACAAACATGATACCATATGCTTGAATTAGGGTGCCTTGGTTTATCGATATACCAGGTATACATGGTAGTGCTGCTAGTCGTAATTGATTAATCGCCAGTTGTCGTGATTACACTTTGGAAGTTCGATTAATCATGCTAAAAACATAAGTTGCGATTACTTGACTACAAACTAGCACTACACATAAACTGCTTTTGAAAATTAGCTTAAACCATAAAAAACAACACTAAAGCAGTTTTTCAGCAAATACTGCAAAAGTAGAGGTTCTCACAATGCTACACTAGAACTGTGCTGTGCTAAATATCGACTACAATCTCTGGTTAGATTCATGCGTATGCTTGTCAGTAATGCGCTAGTTGTGCAGTGCAACATTCAGTCCTAGCAATGTTTGATCATTGCGCAAATTCGTAAGTTATTAATCTTTTACAATTTCCAAAGTATTTGTCATTTCTTCAGACATGTTTACACTTACTTCGTTACCGGCCTGGTTCACATTTATTGGATGTCTGATCGAGTGTGTCACGGTGTAGTTTAATTTCATTGTGCAAAGTATGAGCCTGCTATCGCGCTAGGCTAGAGCCTAACCTAGAACGTTGAATGTCCTAACTACAGAAAACTCTTGCATACTAATCATCACACCGCTACAGGGTGTTACATCTATTCATTGTTTTGCGCGTGCTTCTATTGGTGCTAGTAGTTGTAGTAGCCTTGTAGATACTTTCAAAAGTTTTTGATTTACTATGAAGGATTTTAAGAAACTTTGTAGATTGAAAATTGTTCACAGTTTTTGTTTGGTAGATGTTTTAACATGATTTAGACACCACACTTCGAGACACGAAAGAACAAATAAAGACAGTGCATCTAAGAAAGATTTGAGTTGACTGTATTTCTGGAATGTGAAAATGACAGTGATAACGTCATAACTGTAACCGAGTAATCACAGTAATCCCGAGAAGAGCTATGCCATTAATCAACTAAAAAAGTTATATCAGCACTAATACCTGGTATTTCATCCATACCAATACCAACGGTATTGAAATCTGTCATAAATGAATATACCAAATATATCAGGTATATTTGAAACAAAGCTTGAATACCCAGTAAAAATTTTACCCGATTAGAATAGCGACCCAGATAATAAACACGAACTCCAGGAAATTCCAGCTGCTAAGTCTGTTTATCGTGTATACCTTCACTCCCCGTACTGTACCGGACAAAAGGTCAACCAAGGGACACACTGATATGTTTCTTGCGTTTTCACCTTCAAAAATGGGTTATATAAACCTAATTAGCCAATCACGACTACGGATGGGTTACATTTACACACAATAATTTGGAACAGTCTACGACTCTACGTACAAAGGGGGGAGTGGAGGTACAGAATACAGCACAGCACCTGTTGGAGGTTTTGAAACATGTGCTTCGGTACGCAAGGCAAAGGGATTGGATGGCATGTGTGTGTACATTAATAACAAAACATGTATGCATTTTTGTCTAGCAAGAACTCGACAGTTCCTGTTAACGATGCAATGCGGTGTAACTAAGAGAAACTTGCACAGGTAAAAAGTGCTTAAAGTAGGTCTAAGACACGCGAGTAAATTACAGACAGTTTTGCATGCCCAGCTTTCTCTACCTACTGTCAGAGATATCGGCAAAGTTACATCTAAGTTTGAAAACAATCCATCCTAAACTTATTGATAAGATAATCTGGTGAGAAGCCATAGTTCCCTGGCTACCATGTAACCTGGGATCACACTCTACTTTTATTTGATGCAACATGAAAATTGACAAGGGAGTGTATGGGAAATTATCTGGGTATTTAAAAAAATATGAAAGATAATGAATTATTGGATTGTTCAGGAATAATAAAGTGAGCATTGCGTTGGCAGACAATGCATACTTACCTTAAATAGAAGAATGTTGAAATTATTCGTTTGGGCCTAACACAGGCTAACAGATACATTGCACTTGGGAATTTTGTATTAGTGTGTTATTAACCATCACAAAAATTGGCCGACAAAATTTAATGAATTGTTTTTTGTTGGCGAACCTTGTGTGCAAGTTCATCAATCCCCACAATTTTGTTTTGGTTCAGAACACATCTACTAATATTCAGACATGTCTTTCAATGAATTTTCATTTTTGTTCACATTTGTCATCAGCAATGGAACCTGTGCTCTGACTACAACTCCCTGAAAGCTCAGGTAAACAATTTTCTTAAAGCCACGGTACCAGTCGTCTTCAAGTCAGGTGAATTACAACAAGCAGATGAAGGGCAAAACTACAAGGATCTGTTGTTTGCAACTTTTGAGTGGTTCATGTATGGAGGAGAACCCAAAACCATCATCCAAGACTTGAAGAAGAATGACATCCCATCACAGCTATGTGGTCATGTCTTTAAATCTGGAGAGCCAAACTACTCTTGCAGGTAAAGTATTTTCTGTTATCGGTTTCTAACCAGATTGGCAGTCTTCTTGAACATTGTTATAGATGTGATTGATTGAAATTTAAGAATGGCCATTGAAGTTATATTTCATAGTCAGTGGTTATTACGTACAGTAATACTCAGTTTGAAGGAGAAAAGGAAAGACTTTTTAAGAGCCAGGATAATCCCCTCAAATATGTCAACATGATTGAGATAATGAAAGCATTTGGATGATTATTGCCATGCAAGGCACAAGAAGTGAAATATGTATTAATATGGAGGGAGTTACTATCTAACTTGCACAGCTGGATGCAAACACAGAACAACAGGCTTCTTTTTGTATAACAAATCAATTACAATCTCAGTTTTGTATTCCTTACCAAAGGCAAATGTAATCTATGTAGGTAACCTTAGTAAGTTGCCATCTAGTTTTGGTGAGGTCAGAAATCACTTGAGGTGGACAAAAATATAAACCTTGTAATAAATAAGCTTACTAATCTACTACAACTTTAGTAAATCTCACAGACTCACAGTTGCATCCTAAGTGCCTCTTTATGATAGCTATCCTTGTTATAGATTTGGTGAAGGTCAAAGTTCATTTGAGGTCGCCAGTAGGCAAAATATGAAGACTGGAAGCTTTGATGGATCTCCTCCTCAGTGTGTAGTTGCCTCTTTATGGGCTCTTGTACTGTCAAAGCCTCATTATGGATGCTACTATCTGATTCCTAACTCTATACTCTGTTCTGGTACTATTATGTTAGTTAATAATCACACAATCATGACAATGCACTCTTTTGCCCAAATGTTGGCCCATACCCAGAGAACAAGCAAATTCAGATAATAACAATATTGTCTTGTGTTTGCCAACACAAGGTCAGTTCAAGGTATCAATCAGGTGGTGAATGAGAGAGCAAGTGCATTGGCACGAATATTCAGGAAGAAAAAACAATGTTGACTAAGCAGTGAACACTTACAGCTGGACTAAGTATGGTCACAGATTCGACTGCCAGTGAATAAGTAATGGCTCTAGGGAAGTTAGTGGTTGCAAGTGCACTACTGTGTTATATAGTCAGTGTGTAATAGTCAGGGATATTTTGGTTCTGACTTTATTCTCCAAAAATAATCAATTGTTAGAGTCAACTGCAAGGAATGATAAAGTTCTGGCTTTCTGGTTCAGATAACCAATCTCTTGTCAGAGTTGAACTTAACATGTTCTTTTACATACTTTTTGTACTTTGCGTAGGTCCAGTGTATGATTATTTCATTGCATGTCAACTCTTCAATGCGGATTGTTTCTAAACAACTAACACGTTAAATGACTCGATCATTGTTAAAGATGTATCATATCTTCCCCCTTGAACTCCTCAGTACCCACAATTAATAGGTATTTCCATAAGAGGTTCAGTTTATATGAATATGAGGGTTCTGATTTCAGGGTACTTGTTTACTTTCATACAGAGACTGTGCTTTGGACCCAACATGTGTTCTTTGCATTGACTGCTTCCAACGAAGTGGACATAAGAAACACAGATATAAGGTAAACATTAAGTTGTATCTTTTACTGACTGTCTTGCCATGTTCTACATCAATTGTTATAACTTAACACAATATTTTATAAATTAATTGTGTGTTAGCCTTTCATATAACTTGATATGTTTGTAAACTTACATGTATGACATACTGTATATGTAACAGGTAAACTATAAAGATGAACTAAAGTCTCTTGGGGTTGCTCTGTGTCTAATTTATTTTTCCTGCATGAATTTGTTTTTGCTGTTCCTACATGGCTGAAGGCAAAAGGAATCTGTTAAATGGTTATGGTAGTAGCTTTTGTATGTGAATGTGTATGAATCTCTAGATGTTATGTGACCCCCTGCGATGTAAGTAGGCAAACGCACCATGCTTAGCTTGCAGTAAGTTTGAATCTTCTATGTGGATGCCCTCACGTAGGTTCTCAGAGCAGCTCTGTTAAAAATTGTTCATGTAAGGATTTGCTCACAATACCGAATTTTCGATTCTATATGATTTTTTTTTCAATCATTTCATGGACTGACTGAAGGAAATCGTGCTTATTGAAGTTCCAACGTAGCATATAAGTTGTATATATGTTTTTTTTTTTTTCAGTGGTCTCCCAACACATACTGTGAGAAACCTATGGTCCCTTATCATGCTTGCTTAGTCATGACATGCTCTTTGTAGAAAATGTTGTTTCTCTTAACAGAGTATTTGCATTTATGCTTTTATTGTTACAGGTGGTTCAAAATAATTACTTACATTTGTTAATTTTGTGTTAAGAACAGACTACACTAATAACCCCAAGAAGAAAAAATGATGGACAGTTAAAGCAATGTAGTAGAACATTTAAACACATTTACTACTTTATGGCCCATTGTAGATGAACACTTCTGGAGGAGGAGGCTACTGTGATTGTGGAGATGCTGAAGCTTGGACCAGTGATCCTGCCTGTGATATGCATGGAGTCATCTCTCAGCAAGACCAGGTTAGGCTTCCATCATTAATTGGAGTAAAAAGAAGTATAACAGAGACCTTTTGCAATATAGTTGTCTATGTGTTAGTTAAGCATCACATTGACATTTGCATTAAGGAGATCCTTCTCTTAATTAAACAATTTGATTAAATGTCACACTGATTTTTAGAATATATTAGTTGACAGCAAGAGATCAGGGGGGGGGGGAGAGGAGGAGGAGGAGGAGGAAAGGGAGTGTACACAAATTTCTGCAGTGTTTGGATGTCCAACATTCTAATTTTCTCTGTGGGAAGATGCTCTTAGGTGCCCCACCCCCCCCCCATTATACGGGAAGTTAGCTTCAAGAACCGCAGGGCCATACCCCTCATATATATACTCTAGGATCCACCCCTGGTTGATCATTACTATTGAACTTTATTCAAAATTGATTTGCAACGTTCTTTTTAAATAAAGTCAGAAAATTGTAGACCAATTCTTATCACTTCAAATTGGTTGCTAATAATATTGTCAGTTTTCATGGGTTTTAATATCTTCACTTGCAAGTAACCAAAGGTACAGTTATAAAGCAAACACAATGGATGGACTTGAAGCATTGGCCACTAGAAAAGTTGGATTGACTACATGCAGCAAAGTTCAAAAAAAGGTGTATTTGAAAAGTAAAGTTATTGTCAAGTGTCTCTTCTCTTACAGCTTCAAATTTTTATAGTTCTTGTCATAGCTGGTATGCACGAAGGTTAGCCTATGTACACAAAGATTGAACTGAAGTATGAGGTCAAAGGTCATTTAAAGTAGTATTAACCATATAATGGTAACTGATTGATTTAAAGAATGAAATAGTCCATCATTGAATGTATACATATTATAATGACTAGCATTGTTTATACTTGCTGTGTCATTCATTTGTATTATTGAAATTGAACAAATGGAGCAGTATTAGCCATATGTGTGCCAATGTAATTACGATCCGAGGCTAATGTGTGGAAACACAGGAAATATTAACATGGGATGTAAACATGGAAGAGGACTGCAATCTCCTTCCAATTTTCCTTCCTATGCAATAATTTTCCTAGTAGAATGGAAATATGACATATTTATGGACAGAGGGTTTTGTATTAAGTACACGAAAAGCTTGTACAACATTATGATGCTTTAATAGAAAACTTGTATTAGGAGTGCTAGATGTCCAAGACAATACATTGTAATCTATGTATAAGCACAGTGTCAAGCTAATTTCTGGGTTTGATTTGCAATGACACATCAATTCTCAGCATCATTTATAAGACCTGATAGGTAACAAATGATATTGGAGTCTTTGACTGTTTTTCACAGATTTGTGTTTTGTTTATTGATTAGTAGTATTTGAAAATTAACTCCATTTTAGGATTGCTTCCCAAAGGCGAAAGTAATATTTGCCTTGTTAGGGTTGTTTTTTATTTTGTGTGTGTGACACATTGGCTTGTGAACACAATTATTCAGAAATTAAATGATGCATGCACTTCATTCTTGGTATGTGGATCCACCTTATTGAAAAAAAAGGACTCTATTGTTTTCTGTGGAGGTCAAAGGTCATTTAAGGACAACAGTGGTCAAAATCTGAAGACTTTGTTAATAAGCTAACTCCAAAAGTGAACCTTGGATGAGCTTCATACTTGGTATTTGGATTAATCTAATATTGATTACAAGAAACCTGTTGTTTTCTGTGGACGGCAAACGTTCAAAGTCAACAGAAGTCCAATAGTCTATACAAACTAAAGCTTGGAAGAACTTCATACTTGGTACGTGAATCCACTTTCTTAAATATAAGAAAGTTGTGTGCAGAACTAACATTAAACTTTCTCACATAAATTGCAACAAGGAGTCACTGAACCTGGCTTTCTGGTTAAGTGTTTTGCCACCAAACAAAAATTAATGATATTTTAACATACTGAAAAGTGATAACTGAACTATCTTAAATGTTTCACTTAGTTTGTAAAATGTCTGTTATTGGGCTACCAATCGTCTTCTTTCTTTGTGTGTGTGTCTTTGTGTGTTTTTGGTGTGTATGTGTCATTGTATGATTCTATGTTGCATGACTCTCCAACTGAATGAAAACTCTCTGATTTCTGCTTTAAATGTTACTGGGATGGTCATATTCTTTCCTTTATTCTTTCATAGAATCCTTTGGAGACATTCTCAGAGGACATTATCAGAAGAGTTTCTCTGCTTGTTCAGATCCTTCTTAATTATTGCAATCGAGTAATAAACACAGATCAGCAGGAAGTCTTACCGGAAGAACTCCAATCTGAGTGAGTTCACTTTTACCTCCACTTTGTTAGCATTGCAAAGTTGAGTGTACATTAAGCATGTATCATGTAGTGTTCAAATGAAATTAAATCTACTTGACCAAACTGTGGGATGCCTCCCAAGTTTCATATCCTGTGTCTTTAAGCACTCAACAAAGAGAACTGCTAATATCTTACCACAAATGCTTACCGCATAGGTGATAGAATGTACCACAAATGCTGACTGCATGGGTGATCTGATGTATCACAAATGCTTACCGCATAGGTGATCTAATGTATCACAAATGCTTATCGCATAGGGTATCTAATGTATCACAAATGCTGATCGCATAGGTGATCTAATGTATCACAAATGCTGATGCATAGGTGATCTAATGTACCACAATATATCCACAGAAGAGGACAGAATATTGATGTAGAATGTGGGTCATGAATGGTGAATCCATTCTTAAATGTGAATGTCAGTTAGACAATGAGATGGATGTTAATGCCCAGAGCATTTGTTACAGTCCTGCATTGAAATATAATATATTATGATGTCCCTTCATAAACATCAAAGCTTTCAATGTGTTGAATCAAGTGTTAGTTTGATTAGGGTCTGAAAGTAAATGTGTTTGTATTTTTCTGAATTCATTATAGAACCGTGATTGACAGTTACTGTACTATATTGTTCAATGATGAAGTTCATACTTACGAACAGGTGAGTCGCTGTCTTTGACTGGTAGGATAAATATGTCAATAAAAATAGACAATTGAATGTTTCTGCTTCTGACATGGTATACATGTAGATGTTTGTCCAGAAGCTGAAACAAGTGTAATCCGAAAGTAAAACTAATGGTAGGTAAACAGTTTGTATTGATCTGTAAGAGACCATTGGAAAACAATTTTTAAGCCATTTTTGACAACTTGGGATCTGTCATTTAAACATTGAAGGAACATTGTCAAAGAAGCTGAATGAAATGATCATGTCACTATATGTAAGTAAGTTGGACCCCCCCCCCCCCACAAAGACAAGACTCAGGATATCTTAGATGTCATTTCTTAATGCAGATGTTACAGTGCGTTACTAGTTTGTCACAAAACAGAGTTAAATGTTGTTCATTGATACACTTCTATTTACATGAAGCTAGAGGACATTTCTTTAGGGTTAATAGAATTTAAAAACAATTGGAGAAAACTATTTAGCAATGAGGAGCGCTATCCTTATATTTGTCCAATTTCAAGGAATCTGAAACAAATTTAGAAACATTGTAGACAGAATCTTCCCCTTTTTTTGGACAATCATATATCAAGACAGACATCTGCAGAATTAGTAATTATGATGAAGTAATTATATCTATTGTTATCTTTCTACTTATTGCAATGTTTGGCATTCTTTATAGGTCATTGAAGCTTTAAAACGAGCCGTTGGTTGTAAACAGAAAGAGGCACTGGAACTTGCTACTATCGTCGACAAGGAAGTATGTCATTATTTCTATTTTGCTTTCATTTCTGTGTCCATTAATAAAGGAAGTGATGAGCTCTTTATCGTGTAATTTTATCAATCCTTATGGTCATGTTATACATAAGATTTACATGTCCAGTGTAAGATGTGTCCTGTTTTGTTAGTTAGTCTTTACTGAAAGGAATTATCATTGTGAGCAAGAAACTGTGTTGCAAATAGACCAGCTTGATGTTCCAGGTCTGATGTTAGGTGGCATGTATGATGAAGTTCTCTCATGGAAAGTTTTTAATTTCCCATGAAAATATGTCCCTCTAAGGCATATCATAAACACTAAACAGGCTAGGGATGTTTTTGAGGTGATTATCTATCCAAGGTTTAATTTTTACAACTGAGGTACAAGTTTAAAATGGAGAAGGGGAAGGAGAAGTTGTTATAGTTCTTTGCAGTGATACATATTGAAAATAACGTATATCATATTCTTTACTTTCCATCAGGGTCGAACTTCAGTTAGAAATGCATCTTCTCAAGATTGCGAGGCAGCTAAGGCAGTTATCATTCAGCAAACTTCAAGACACCAGAAACCTCTGAAGGTGTTGGTGATGCATTCTTCTGTGGTGTCTCACCAAACATTTGCTCTTAAAATAATGGAATGGTTGATCCAAATTTCATCTACTTTGGGTAAGAAATCACTTTGAATAGAAACTACTTTTGGCATAGAAAGGAGTCTACATGTTGCCATAAGAATACAAAATGGTTGAAATTGATGATGTTAATTGCAGCTCTTAATTTGGCTGTTGAAAGGTTAGGAGGGGGGGGGGGGGGGGCCATCAATATGAAGGATATGAAGATGTCAGCATTCAAAGTAAGGTTGCTCAAGATTACTGTTATACTTAATGACAAACTCTGGTATGCTGATATTGCTTTATGTGAATTCTCCTGTGTATACAAGTGTTTTACCAGCATTTTAGAAGGCTATTATTGTGGTTGGATCATTTGCCTTGATTGTTTCTTTACTTAAAGTACAAGGTCTCCTGATCTTTATTCAGTTGCACTCCCATTTAAGAACATGCTGAGAACTATGGATAACTATGGACCCTTCTCAAGAGAGCAACCCATACACACAACATTTGTTACCTTGGTACAGGGATTGGTCAAGTCCTGAAGGTTCCATGGACCACAGATTAAAGATCCACTGACTGCAATGAGCAAACAGAGTTACATGCAGCAGGAGAGCTTACATATAACCTACTCAAATTATTCTCAAATTGCCCCCCTTTTTACTTAATCAGATGGTCTGAGATACTTGGTCTGCCAGCAGTTGATGTCCAAGGCAGAGGGTACTGATGATATCATCATTGAGTGCAGCATGTACAGAGATAGTAAACTGTGGAAAGGTAAGAACAAAAACTGGTGAAAAAACAACATATTTTCTTCCTTGTTTGTAGGCAAAATAAATCTGTGCTATGGTGCTTACATTGATGTGCATGTGTCAGATATGTTGGCTGGAACACACAACAAGTAATGCTTACATGATGGTTGAGCTTCATACGTATATATACATATACATCCAGTTTAAGAACCCTGGTGTGTTATGGAAGTCAAAGGTCATTTGAAATCAACAGGGGTTAAAAGTCTGAAAACCTTGTAAACATGCTTACTCCAAAAGTAAAGCTGGGATAAATTTTATATTTGGTATACATATCAACCTTCAGTGTGTGTAAGACCTTGCTTCTCATAGAGGTCAAAATGTAATTTCTGGTCAATGGAGGTAAGGTCTGAAAGCCTTGTAAACATAACTCGGATGAAACTTCATACTTGGTGTGTAGATCTTTCATAGTGATTACATAAATAAAGTTTTGTTGCAGTAGGTCAATAGAGGTCTTTGTCTGAAACGAAAGTTAATCTTTGCATGAACTTATACTACATGTGTTGATCCACATGAGTGGTAGAACCTTAGTTTAAGATGTTGTTATATGAATCAACTTGACTGTTTTCTCTGTTATTGTGTTTACACTTTATTCCTTGAAAATTGCACTGGAAAATTAAGAATATAATTATATTTACCTTTTTGTTTTTGTCACCAGCTGCAAGGACTCAGTGGCATGAACTCTTCATGAGTACAATGTTACTGGATATAAACTTCAAGAAAGAATTTGCTATCTTGTTGACAAAGGTAAAATAATTGCTTTAAAGTCTCCCTGTAAACTGCTGTCATGACTTCTCTTCACTGAGTAACAACAGCAATGTCCATCATTAGTTGAATAATTCAAAATTCCTTTCATGTAGGGATTATGTGAGACTACACCTTCAGTCCATCCCCATATAAATCACATCAGGTTATTCCAATGCAGGTGGCTAACACCAAGCCATTGAGATGTTATATATGCTACAGATGTTTCCAGTTTGCAGTTAAAAATAAAAATAATTCCTTCATCTTTGTATATCATTATTGGAGTAAGTTATCAGAGTCAATAGAAGTGAGAACATAATTTACTTATTACTTATCGTGAATTATTTATGTTTTATATTTGAGGGAATTGTTCCAATATGATCTCATATCTTTGTCAAGAAACTGACCACAACCTGTTGTTTTCCATTCCAGCATTACAAGCGTATTCAGTCTGACTTTGCCCATGATGATCATGAGCATTCAGTTTCTGTTACAGCCATCACAGTCCAAGTGTACACTGTACCAACAATGGTGAGTTGATATAAAACTAGCTTAATTACTCATCTAAAATGTGAAAGTGTGGTGAAAAGAACCACTTCAGTTAAATAGACAAGGTTGGTTTGTAGATGGGAGCTGTGTTATGGGCGATGATGAAAACAGCATAGTTCTGCCTTTGATGGTTTTGAGTTTTGTTATTGGCTGCATTGGTTGAAAGCTGTCTTTATCGGTGAGACTTCTATTATCAGGATGGTGTTAAAGTATATAATAAAAAAAAGTGAGGAAGGAAAAATGATAAATTTTTTTCGTGTAAATTGCTTGTAAAATAGGATATCTTGCCTGATTGGTAAAAGTAAAGTAATTTCCAATAACCCTTAAGACACAGCTGATGTACTTTGATATGTTGTCACTTTAATTTGGTCTTCTATTGGTCATCCATTTGGTCATCCATTCATTTCCATGCCTTTTTCTTCTGTGCTATCTATAATTTACAAAGTTGTCATTAAGAGAGTGATATTCTTCTCATATCCATAGGGTAAAGAGGTAATATTTTGGAATAGTCAGACATATGCATGGTATGCAAATTTTGTTTAATATTTGATATCATAATGTCACTTTTCATAAACAGGGATTGATGTTGCTGAGGGAGCATAATCTACTTAAGGTCATCATCAGAGCTTTTCTTGATTGCACCCAGGATTCCAGAAATTGTAAGGAACATAAACATTTTCAGAAACTCAGTCAGATGAGAAGAGCATCTGTTGTACCTCAGTAGCTTGATGCCTTGAATCAATTCAGTAGTCCAAGTGTTGTTAATATATTATTTTACTTGTGCTTGGAAACTAGAGGATATGAAATAATAAATGACCTGCAGTGTTAACTTCCTGATGACTTCACTGTTCCATCTAGTTACAGAGTATATTTTGATGGTTTCAAATGCAAGTGTCCCTTTGTCAAGGGATGCAAACACCAGTACCTAACACTGTTTTACATACACTATCTTGTATTTGTGAAAATAGGGACAGGATTTTGATGTTTTGTCTTTCATTATAAATCTAAAGATTTTAGTGACATTCCAATAATTTACTATATTATTATTTATTGTATTTCGTGACATCCACAACTACTTTTTACATTCCTTTCCTAAATAAGATTGTATAGATTTTTATCTTTATACTTGAAACATATATCCCTTACATTTAAAGTAGCAACAGTACTGATTTTTGCAATAAAACAAAGATTTTTCAGTTGTCATCAAAAGTCATGGTATTTTTCTCTGCAGCTGAGGGCAAGTATGTGTTTCAAAGAGGTAGAGATACTCACGCCCTGCGAAGAATCATGATCTCCCTGACAGACATCAGGTTAGAAGGAAGTGACTTCCACAAGGAGTCTTTATTACTTGTAAATTCAATTTTTACTTTGTGTAGATTTCATCCTTACAGTGTTGTTTCAAGTACTGCACTGGACAAAGAGCAAAAACAAAGAGAGCCGTACCCAAGATATCTCATGGTCATGTTCCTATGGTACTTCTGACGATTGGTGTGGTATTCAGAACTTAAAGGCTTTCTTTGTGCACCTATTTGCACAAATCAATAAATTCATACTTAACTGGCCAGTATCTGATGTTTGCCTGATTTTAAATTGAGTCATAGAATTATTAACATTTTTGGAAGTTTGATATTATTGAATACCACTGATTGCCTCTGATTTTCTTCTTGTGTTCCTCAAGGTATGTTCTTTCAAACAGACCACAAGTTTGGGATTCCACCCTTAGAGACATGGCCATGGCAGGACTTGAAGCTTTCCTGGAACTACTTAAAGCCATGCATGTAAGCATGTTAGATGGCTACTTTTTATTGAATAGACTTGACATTCTCACATAGATAAAGGCAATATAAGACTGAATTAATTAAAAGTATCAATTAGAAGGGTACTCAAAACAACAAGGTGAATGATAGAGTTCATCTATCTTTGAGTTGGGCAGTGAGTCTTCCTAAAATAGTTATGAGCCTTGTAAGACAACCATGTAAACTCTGCTTGTGTGTGAGAAGATATGCTATGAAGTTTTGAAATATTTGAGGTAAACATGGCCTCTTCCCACCCTCCCCCCCCCCCTACCACTACTACACTAAAGAACATGTTATTGTGCCAATATCTAACAAGTGTGACGTATCCAATCTTCATACACTTAGTTACTCCATGAATCACAGGATATGCAGTACTGTTCGGTCGGCCATGAAACAAATGATGATGTATATGAAATCATAGGCTACATTTAATAGCAAACTGGAATTGTTTTAACAACTTAGAGAAGCGAAAGCATATCTCTTTCAATTCAAGATTGTGACGATGGAATGTGGGAAATGCTTCTAGATCAGATATGCAAAAACGTTGATCGAATAATCAATTCTATTTGTCATTGTCGTAGAACTTAGACTATAACTTCCATGTATGCATAAGCAATATGTGGTGTAAATTTGTGGTGATTTGTGGTAAATGTGGTGTTAAATGTATAATCACTGTGGGTGTACATTCATATCACAGGGGTTGTACGTACATATGCTATTGGATTAAGAAACTGAGTTGATGCTAGCTGACAAGATTTTTCTTCTTTTTTTCTTGTAGGGCATGGATAGTGTGGTAAGGGTTGTTGGACATCACATTGAATATGATCCAGAGTGGGAAACTGGTATTCAACTGAATGTAGCAGTCAAGACTTGCATAACCCTCTTCCTGGAATGGTGCACCTCAGATGTAAGTACTGGCTGGTAGATAGATATTTAGTAAGGTGGGAACAGCCGATTTAGTCATGTTTTATAGGTGCGTAACGCAAACATACAGGACATCAGACCAGAGGGTAAGAAATTTATCTAACAAGTCATGAAGCTGTGAATGTGTCCATATATACTGCTTATGAAATACACTGTTGTACAAATTTGAAAGTTATTTCCTACTTTTTTGTTTTTGTCTTCAGCAATGATAAAGGAAAGAAATTAAATTTTGCATTCACTTTTTGAGTATGTTCCTCAATTGAATTTCTAGAAGAGTGGCAACAAAGTCATCCATGTACTTTCTTGTACAGTGCTGTGTAAGATCTCTTTATTGTTGCAGTGCTATAAGTATTGATAAATCTTGAATTGAATGTAGAGATCATGTCATCCATAGTATCCATATCTCAGATATTGGCATCTTATGGCTACTCCATCTATACTTTGAATTTTAAAATTATGTTCATGTTTGGACTGATTTTTTTTATTACAGAAATCCTTGCTGATTAAGTCTTATCGTGCAACAATGAAATCCTACAGACAAATCTTTGGCAAAATGACTGAAATGGAAGTCAGTTGTAAGTAACTTTAAAACTTTCTGTTTAGAAATATGTAATTCTAACTTGACAAGAATTGTTTATATCTAAATCTTTGTCAAGGCTGTGTATGTTATGCATGCTTAATGGAAATACCAGCTAATGTTAGTGTAAAAAACTAGCATAAATGTAGGTTTCTTTTCAATACTTTTTTGAACATCCTGGTTATTATAAGTCAGATAATCACAACTACATATGGATATTTTGTGAGCACATTGAAAGCAAGCAGCTCTTTAAACAAAAGTTACTTTGAAAGTAACAGCAGCTTGACAGTTGCGGTGAAAACATAGAGCCGTTCTTAACAGGTATGTTTAATTTAAATACAGTCAGTATTATATCCAACACAAGGGTATTGAAAGTATGCAAATTTATGTTTGCAGTATTTGAAATATATAAATATTTATTGAAACTCTTCTTCTTCTTCATGTTGGAAAAGCCAGTTTCATTGGATAGTCCGTTTGTTTAAATCTCTTATGAATATTAATTAATCTTTCCAGTTGCTGGGCATAGGACAACATGCTTCAGGTATGAAGTCTCTCATCGTCCTGTCAGTGTCCACTATGCTTTGATCAGGTTCCTAGCAGGTGAGAAGTAATCATTTTTTCCCCCTTTATAGCTTGATACTTGTCACAAGTGAACCAGCCTCCTCACTCAGATTGTGTCACCAACCTACTAAATGATGAAATATGCAAACACCCTTAAGAAATTACATGACAGTTTTCATAGATCGTATATCAAGTTGACTTCAAATTGAAAATCTCACTTTTAGTTTTCCAAAGTCAATTTTTCTGGGGGGTTTTTTGTTTTGTTTTTTGCCTCTGCATCTACACACAAAGTCAAATTTCTCTTCTGTGATTCTTGCTCAGTTGATTCTTGGGTTTGATTCCTGGTTACATGGTATTGAAGGTACAGTGGCTTCTGACTGGCACCTGCATCAAATTAATGGTTGAATAGGGATTGCCACTAAGGACTACATAGCTCAGTTGGTAAAGGACAATATTTGTATTCATGAAATCGCTGGTTCAAATCTCATTCCAGTCCATTATCTCTTTCCCGTATCAGGATTTGTCGATGGTGGTAACCTATATTAATATTATTTGCTTGTCTTCCTTTCAGGTCTACAAGTTGGATTAGGAAAGTTCAACATCAGTTACCTTACAGAAGGGCTCTTACCAATGGTAAGTCAATATATTCCTTGGTAATTTCATCTTTGATAGGTAGTTTAGAAGAATAGCATTGAATAGGAAGTCCTATGTTTAATTGCTGCAGCAATTCTCTTAGTGATGAAGTATAGCATTGAATTGGCAGACCTATATTTAATTGCTGCAGCAATTCTCTTATTGATGAAGTATTTGAAAGTAGGTTTCTTATTTCAGCATTTTGGATGTATTTTAAAATGAAGTGGCTTTAATAATGCATTTTACAGCAGCATCGATTACGTTAATGAAGTTAATGTTTATACACCTTTTCTTAATACAAATGGTCTTACACAATGTTTTGACATTTCAAAAAATTTCTCTTGTGATGTTAGTAGTGAAACAAATTAGAATTTTTCTCATTTGCTTTGACAGCAACCCATTCAGCCAATTGAAATGATTGAGGAACCTCTGAGAGCACAGGTCTTGGTTGCAGAATTGCATGCTGGACTTTGGAGGAGAAATGGATACTCATTGGTCAACCAGGTAGGTTACATCTGTTGCCAAGTTAAAATAAACTTCTTAATGCTTTTGAAGGTTTGTGTAGAGCAGGAATATTACAATAATCATCTGGTATATATTTGGGCTCTTTACAGTTGAATCATTACATCATGGGTAATGCTATTCATAAAATTAGTACTTTGCAGTGTGTTTTAATTTTACTGGATGGAAATTTTTTGAAAGTTTCTCAGCTATGTGAGATGAAAGGGAGAAGTCAGATATGTGCATCAAAAATGGAATATGTGGAAGTATGATGTAGTGGTTAAGTATCTGCCCCACAAACTATATCAGGGTCACAAACCTACCAGCAAACTAGGATACCTTAGCTAGTTCATATGGATAAGAGATGTTAGATTTTGCACAATTAAAACTGAAATCTGTGGAATCATAGAGGGTGAAGCAGCTATGGTTAAAATGTCTGCCTCACATACATAATGTTCAATGTTCAAATATTACACCAGGAAACCTTGACAGGTTCAATATTCTTAATGTATGATGAAGTCTTGTGTACATTTCTATCCGTTTCGTAAACTAAAATGACTAATATGGTTCTGGCCTTTCCAATATTTGCACTCTGATGATTGTGAACAGGTTGTTGCCTGAATAGTTTTGAAAGTGGTCATGCATTGATGCATACTTGTTACTTAGGAACATTGAATGTTGATCTCACAGGCAGAAATGTGTCTGCATCTAATCAGGTGATTACTTGTCCAGAGAATGATTGAAAGTTGTTGTTCTTAAGTCACACTTATCACTGATAGAAGCTAAGCAAGTGAATGTGTGGCACCTCTAACTTAAGTTTCACCTTAATGAAATGTTTGGATAGGTTCACTCTTAACAAACCCGAGTTTCTTTAAAAGTGTGAGACTTTTCCATTGTCTCATGATACAAGTTTAGGAAGCTTCCTGACATTCCAATCCACTTGTTTGTCATTGTAACAGTTTGGTGTAATTGCTGTTGATGTTGTTGGGTTTTTTTTCCAGGTTTTCTTCTACAAGAATGTCAAGTGCAGAGAAGAGATGTACGATAGAGATATCCAAATGCTCCAGGTACAGACCAGAGATCTCTCTCTCTCTCTCGCTCAAAGTTATTTGTCTGAAAGATTAATTTCAGCTTTGTTTTATTGGTGGATTTTGATGTGATCTCATACCCTTGCATTTAAGGTATTTTCTCATTTCCTTCTAATTTGCTTGGTTCCTTGCATAGCTATGCTGTGAGGCCAGCAAATTTCTCTCTAGAACAATAATATCAATGTCACATTATATTGGACGAGCCGTAGAATATTGCTGTAACGTTTTCTGTGTGAAGTTTGATGTTAAGAAGTAGTGACCAAGGTGGATAATTTGATGGGATTATTAATAAACCCTAAAATAAAATCAAGAACATTATGTAAGAGGTCAAACAAACCTCTTTACAATCTTGAACTTACCATCATTTTTGTTCCCCTACAGGTTGGTGCATCATTAATGGAACCCGATGACTACATGCTTTGTCTCCTGCACCGATTTGAGTTGATTCGGTTTCTGGAAATCAGTGGAGGGGACACTGGGCATGCTGAGGTAAGTAAACTTACAATCTGGGCTCTGTCTTGTATCAGGTAATCCTAACAAGCTGCTTAGGTTCCTCAGGGAGACTATCAAGGGCAAATGACAAAACATAGAACTCTGAAACAACTGATGAGGTTTATTCCGGGAGGCTATGGAGGACAATGACAAAACATAGAACTCTGAAACAACTGATTAGGTTTACTCCGGGAGGCTATGGAGGGCAATGACAAAACATAGAACTCTGAAACAACTGATTAGGTTTACTCCGGGAGGCTATGGAGGGCAATGACAAAACATAGAACTCTGAAACAACTGATTAGGTTTACTCCGGGAGGCTATGGAGGACAATTACCAAACATAGAACTCTGAAACAACTGATTAGGTTTATTCCGGGAGGCTATGGAGGGCAATGACAAAACAGAGAACTCTGAAACAACTGATTAGGTTTACTCCGGGAGGCTATGGAGGGCAATGACAAAACATAGAACTCTGAAACAACTGATTAGGTTTCCTCCGGGAGGCTATGGAGGGCAATGACAAAACATAGAACTCTGAAACATTTGATGACTGAAAGAGGATCAACTGCTAAGAAGTTCATATTATGACAACACAGATAGTGATTAATTTGTAGAAATTTTAGTATGGCTACAGACACAAGAATTGCAAGAATGACAAAATACGTAAGGAAAAATAAACGGGAACTCTGATGTTACAAATTGTTTACAATGTATGCTGGAATGATGAAGTCATGAATTTGAGTGATCAGTCAATATTAATAATGGATTTCAGTGGAACAAGGTGTGGGTAGGTAAGAGGGGTTAAATACTTCTTTGATGGTAACATTTAAAGTTGTTTCAAGTAAGGTAGTTATTTAGAAACAGTTGAATGGTAAGAGTGTTTTATTGAAGTTTGTAATATGGGAGTCTTTCTGTTCAAGCAGACAAAGTTAACAACATAGATACATAATCATTACCAGTAGTTTTAGTTAAATTGATTAAAATATTACTTCAGAATCAACATACATTGCATTTTAGTATTACCATTAATGAATGGATAACATAATCAAATCAATCTTTAAGTGGATTGAAATACTACTTATTTTAGTAATGATGGAATGTTTGTTTTATTTTAGCAATGTGTCAATGAAGGATATTTAAATCTTTGGTTTAATATACCTTAAGTATAAAATATGTATAATGCATATGGAATGATATCATACATTTATTTGTTTTTATAACAGATACAGGAGATCTTGGGAAATAAGACTAATGTGATGGAGGAATTCTTGCATCTACTTATCGTTATCCTGTGTGAGTAGTACTATGCAAAGAATTGTTGTACTGAGCTGCCATATATACTTGTAAATAAGCTAAACTCTCTCTTGTGGTGAAGTGCATGATGGGTACCTTCATGAAGGAGCGATGTGATTGGTAGAAGCGTTTACAAGAAGCTGTAACCTAGTAATTGACCCTCATGGCTGATATACTAGTAAACATATGAGAAGGATGTCTAGTTATTGCCATAATTAAAACCTCGGGTGCTTCAATTGTTTATGATTTTGATGGTCACTACTTGATTTTCTTTCATAGGGATGGTATCTTCCATTCTGTGCTTATTATCTTATACTGGCATTGTTTCAGTTACAAAATTGCTTTCTTCACAATGAGAATAGACTTTAAAGTATGTTATTCCTTGGGGGGGGGGGGAGGGAACTGTTATTATCCTATGCTAGTGAGGGCAATTTTATGGCATAAGTTAAAGATATATGGTTTGTCTTATTTGTCTCATATTTTGTGGACAGGTGAAAGGTATGTGATTGGTATTGGAGAGGTCGCACCAACAGATGGTCTGCGGAGGGAAGTTCTTCATCAGTTGTCCATCAACTCAATGGCTCACAGCGAACTGGTTAAAAATTTACCAGAAAACGTAAGTCTCTAAGCTCCAACAGGTAAATTCGCTGCTGAAATAGTATTAAATTATTATTATATGATGAAACATATAGTAGTAGACAATTTTTGTAATATCGGGGAAGGGCTTAAAAAATTGTTAATCAATAATGACACTTGTTACTACCGTTCTCTGCTTTGTTGAAATACTGTTTGGTATGTGTAAGTAGTTTATTATGATGTGCATAATAAGTGAACACTCACTTTCCTTTTCCTCTGCTTTAGTACTTGCATGAAACTGGAGTTGAGGAAGTCATCCCAGCACTTGCCAATTACAAGTAAGTAAACATCTGTTGTTAGTACAGTGTTACTGTTCAGACTGGTGGTTCTTTGATTTGTGTTGATACTTGCTATTGTTTCAATCCGATAAAAACAAATGTGAAAGATGGAAATACTCTCACCAACTCCAACTTCTCAAGTTGGTAAAATATCTAAGGAAATTAATTTAATTCATTACATATAAGTATAAATATTGGTTACTTCTTACGACTTATCACGTTAGGATAAGTCAATGTGAGTAAAGCAAGTGCAAATAGTAGCACCATGCACGAAGAAGGAAAAGGGGAATGGGAAGTCAATCCTATAATTGAAGCAGGCTATTCACTTCATGTACCCATTCTCTCTCAGGAAACCTACCAAAGTAACAGAAAAGGGAAAGTATGAGTTGAAGAAAGAGTGCTTGAAGGAGTATTCACCTTACTACTATCATTACAGCAGGAGTGAACAATCAAAGGTATGGACACAGAGTCTAGTACACGTTTACTCATGAAACTGTAAAGGACCTTTCCAGGATTGGGTTATTCATCTACAATTACATATGTATTGTGTTTACTGTCAGTGATATATGACATAATTCTTGCATCTCCAGACTTTTGCAGAGAAATTGGCACTGTCTCTCACATTGATTTGTTGTCAATTGGTGAAGCTTGTTTATGTGATTCATAAAATATTTGAAAGTTTGTGTAGTCTACTAAATCCTCAATAGTGAATGATCAACTCGCATTATGCTTTTGGGAACTGTGTTAGTGGTTTTACAGGAGACAACACATGTTATCTCAAAAGAGCTAAGTTGTGTGAGTAGCGTTATGGTCTGTTATAATTGTCTTATAAGTGTCAGGTTGTGGGTTTGTCAGTGCTTACAATGCCGTGTACATTTTCTTTTCATTTAGTCCGAGGAACAGCATAAACAGCGGTTAGAGAGAGAGGGAATCAAAGATGAAGGATCCAGTAAGTCTATTCATTATTATATTTATATTTTGTTGATCTTACTGTCCTCCTAAAGATCCATCAACCCTCACAACCATACTTTATAGCATTCAGTATTTGTGACTGTATACATGCAATGTATTGTGTAAGTTAAAGTATCAGTCCACATTTGTCAAGTTAGGTCGACAACATTGACATATGCTCAAGAAGCATTCGGTAAACCTTTCAATATGACTGATGGCGGAATGGAATATATTCATATGCTTTTAATGATATAAATCTATAAAGCCACGATAATTTGTCCATGTTTCTTTATTTACTTTGCAGTGTTCATACCCCAGCTACCACCTCCACTCTGTCCAAACTTCAAAAACATGGTCAAAATACTGGACTGTAAAATGTTTATATCCTTCCTGAAGGTCATCTATCACAGAGCTATTGTTTCAAAGGGTAGACTGTGGTCAGAAAATCTTTTCCAGAAGGTAGGTTTGCAGACCAATGTTATGTCACAATGGTTTCAATCATACACATTTAAGTTGTCTTAGGTGTTTTAGACTTTAACAAGAGGTCTTGGAATGCACAAATTGACCAAACAAAATTCTATCACTTCACTGTTAAATATGTCTTTGCGATTTTTGAAGAATTACATTTCTTAGAAAAAAAATTAAAAAGAGCAAAGATTCTAGAGACAGATTCTAGAGACAGGACTTCTAGAGACAGAGACAGGTAAGAAATCTGTATTTACTTTGCTCTTCGCTTACCTGTCTCCCTACAACCTTAGCACCCTGGTTCTATTGTGCCTAGAATGTCCTGGTAATATTTTAACACTGTGCACCCTCTATGACCGGCTCCTCCGGTCACCGCCCTTCTCATTCTACCATCCAAAGTGTCTAGATCGTTATTTTCAAGCGGATTTTTTCTTAAGTTACTAGTAGGTTTTATATGACATGACTTTACTGTGTTCTGCTAAAATATTTATGGAGAGAGAAGAATCTGTTGAGATTATCATCAGTCTAGCATTTTGCTTCAGTTTTCATGTTACATCTTTAAATAATCTGCCTTGGTTTTATTTTATCCAGACATTATACCTGGTCGGAATTGCTCTACTCGAAGAGGAGAGGTCCTTGAAATTGTCATCACCCCTCAGGTTTACTGACAGGGCCAGCAGGGGTAAGTAGTCTGGTAGCTAAACATTCATTCAAAGCAGTGTGAAGCTAGTTTCTGTGTTTAGAGTCCTCTGGAATATCACTATGTACTTAAACATATCCATTTTTTTCCAAAAAAAATTTGACTCTGTATTTCTGGAATAAAGTAGATACTCACAATGTATCTTGCTATTCTGGGTTGCCAGGAATGTTGTGATGAGTGAGTTAATTGTTCAGTATCATGACAGTATGAAGTGTGGTTTAGATGGTGAAAACAGTGGTAGTTATTTTATGTGATGATTATGTGTGAAATGTGCAGTGAAGTTCATATCAATTCGGATGTGAGAAATGTTGATAATTGCCATTATTGTTTGACAAAAATTATGGGAATTAAAAATAGACCATTGTGATATTAACTTTGCTTTCCTTAGTTAGTGATGGTAACAATACCATAAAATTCCATTGTGTTTTGGTCATGCAGGAGAGAAAAGTTTGTTGAAGTTACTCCAGGAAATGGTTGGCAACCCTAAAGTGAGATCCAGCACTGAGTTACTAACTTGGATATTCAAGGTAATATTTTCAGAATTAATTATGAAAATTATGAAAGGATCGTTTCAACACTCAGTGGTGTCATAGATTGGTTTAATACTGCTCTGGTGTCTTTGTTATTTCATGGTTTTCAATTTGTTGTTTTCATTTTGAAGTACTTTTGATTAAAAAATTAACATGAATTTTCGCCTGTTTTCTGCTCACTTTTTTCAAGCACCTCTACAATTACAATCCTTGGTTTAAAAATGACAGCAGTTTAAGAATGTCTTGATATCAGATTTTCTATTTAGGGTATTTCAAATCAGCGGCAAAATTTTGATTTGCAACAGAAGCAAACATCCGTTTATGTGTCTTGATTGGTAAGTTTGTGAGTGAGTAAATCAAGGTATAGGTATGTATATGCATGTAAATGTTGATTACAACGCAATGGGTGTGTTTCAACATTTTAGTATTCAGAGAAATTCCTGCTACTCTTTGTTGCTGTAGTTCGTAGGTGTATCCAAGCCGGTATCTACAAAAGTGTCCACCAAGCATTAACAGTTTTCAGGAAATTAAAACTGTATTGTTCAAGGTGGAATGCTTTTGTGCTGTACATAAATAAATATAAATAAATAAATAATAGAAATGATTGAATGAAGAAGTTAGTTTCAACTTGATCTTTAAATTGCAGAAATTTGATGACATTCAAAGACAGAAAGGAACGTTACCTCTGCACAGGGATTTTGCAGTTCCTTTGGAAGAGAAGGAACCTAAAGATACAGTCAAAGAGCAAGAAGAGAAAAAGAGGAAGGCAGAACTGGCTCAGAGGAGACGAGAGCATTTAATGGCCCAGATGTCTGCCATGCAGAAGAGTTTCATCCGAGTCAATCCAGAACTATTTGAGGCTACCGATGACGACGACGATGATGAGGGTAGAGGCAGGGCAGGCTCCATTTCAAGTATGGATGTAGTGTAAGTTGAACCCTCATGCATTCATTTGGGTCATGGGTCAATGCCTTCATTTATCAAAGTGGTAATCAATTTCCTCAGAACAGGTAGTTGTTCATAGGTGATGGTTGTTTGGATCATTTCTTGACTGATGAAATTTGTATTTTTGTAATTTCAAATTGTAATTCAGGTTAAGTCATGAACATTACTTCGAACTGAGTGGGTAACATTGCTGGTTATCTCATGCAGTGTATTTTGCGCATAGTATTGAGACATTTCATCATATTAATACATGCCTTGTTGTTTTTGACTGGGTATATCGCAAGTCTATCTTATCATTTACCTCAGAGAGGGGGATGGATCAGGGAAGTCAGCAACTGTGACACTCCGTGCCGTAGGACCCAATAAGAGTCCCAGCATGTTTATTGAACCACAGACGGTCACATGTATTCTATGTCAAGAAGAGGAGCGGATATCCTTCTCCGGCAAGGCCATGGTGTACTCAACATTCGTACAAAGGTGAACAAAATGTTGCTTTGTTTTCTAGTTTACCTATAAGTTTGATTTAATATCCTTCTCTTCAAGCCAGTTACACCTTCAGGAAGTCTTTAACTTATCACGGTTTGTAACAATATTCCACTTCACATCAGATCCAAAGGTAATCAAGTTCTAATGGTAATATTCTATACAAACTCAATGTTTCTTTCAGCCAGAAAAGATGCAATTAAATAGTTATCAGACCTTAACTGGTTTTTACAATAACATCTGGAACCCTGCTTCGTTGTCCAAACAAGGATAAGCTGTGTACAGATGCAACCGGCATGAGCCAGGTCTAGGTTGGAGTGTTGTTACTTGGTTTCAATGGTTATGTATTTTGACAGTTTTAATAATCTCTTGTGACATATGTCCTACAAACAAACAGTTTAATTATGTTCAAATGTAATAGAAGACTAGAGAAGTTACACTGTAAACATAACCAGCGACTCAGGTCTTTAAGTACAATTCCAAGTAGGATGATAGACACTCCATTTTAGGGACTTATATTTGCCCTTAATCTGTTTTTGTCGGCTTTTCTTGCAACATTACAGTATTATGGTTTGTATTGGTATAACTAGTTGCACATGTTAAATGTCATGAATTTGACTACTTATTGAATGGCATGCTGCAGAGAATGAAACCATGTGCTCTTACATTTATCATGACATTGTGCCTTTATCTTTTAAAAAAAAATGCTCATTAGATAGTTTTCTTGTATGTTTGCTTTTTAGGTCTTCTGTGCTGTCCAATTCAAGAGAAAAATATGTCCCTACTTCTGGTAAGAAAACTTGCTTCTGCATCATCTTAATTTACCAAGTCATGAAATAATGTGGGAATGAGATTCGTGGGTTAATCACATGAGATACTTATGGTTTTTATATTGCCTTTAAAATGATTGTCAAATCCACTCTATCTGATATATGGGCAGTGATGTAACCACATTCAGTATTGCATGGGCAGTGATGTAACCACATTTAGTATTGCATGGGCAGTGATGTTACCACATTCAGTATTGCATGGGCAGTGATGTAACCACATTTAGTATTGTATGGGCAGTGATGTAACCACATTTGGTAATGTAAGGGCAAATATGTAGGTGGAACATGCTGCTTAATTATGGTACTGATATATGTGGTGGGTGTGGTAGAGGTACAGCTGGTGTAGAGACCGCTCTTTACTGATAACATTGTTGTACAATGAAAGTGACAGGGGTGCATTTTATAGCCTCTTAGTGTCTTACAGTACAATTTGCACATAACTGTATCATTAATGCTTAATTCTTTGTCATTAATATATCATTGTTTTCATTTACTTTTCCTAGTCCTGGATTCTTTTGAGCCATTGTTTAATGGATGGGATGTGTTTTATGGTGTTCATGCAAGAACTTGTGGACATGTTATGCATGCCACATGCTGGCAAGGGTAAGTTGTCCCTGGTAAAACAAGCTTCTTGTCAGCTTAGGAATTACTTTACTGACAGTGGTATTGTCAAATAGAGTTTCAAATTAACCATTGATTGCACAGTTAGTGTAATGTATGTGTATCTCTATCTATGTAGCTGCTTTCAGAAATGATTCTGTTAACTTTCAAAGGTACAAGACAGTATGAATATTCCTTGTGGTTTGCATGGTCCTGGGACTGAATAAGCTGCTGTGTTTTGTATGATGCACTCAGGAAAAGCAGATGGTTTTCATACAATGCAAAGTAAGCCAGAACTAAAGTTTACTAAATGGATTTCTCATTGTGTGATTTAGTACATCAAGTATCCAGTAACTTTGTATGTGTGGAGTTGCTCAGATCAGTAGTTATTTGTTTGTATTCAATGTAAACGATAAAGAAATACAACGTAAGTACTTCTTTCTAGACCTGTCATTTGAACTGTGGACAATATGAATAACCACTGCGATGGATGCTGTCTTGAATTTTACTGCATTTCAAGCATTTTTGGTAGACTTTGCCATAACAGTTAATGGAAACAGGGCAGTAATTGGCCAAGATACTTGTACTTTTCTTGCACAAAACAAATTTGCAGAGAGAAAGCAAATCATGCAGCTTGTAGAAACTACAATCCAAGAAAGATTCTATATATACATAGGAAGATGTAGCTGAGATTATGTGAAAGTTAATGGTCTGGTTCTCTGTGCTAGTTGTAAAAAACTGTCTATACCTTTTACTACTGTGATTTAAAAAAATGGCACTAAAGTTTGTTTCTGTCTTTCTGACTGGTCTTTATTACATATTTTGCTGTAATATGAAGCCCTAAATAATTGTGTATAAAGCTCATTGTGAATGTTACTCATAATTTACAGCTACAAACAATAACTTAGTGTTAGTGGAGGTCTATGCGTATTGCAAATTTTGAAATAATGAACGTTTGTCTCTTCTATTACATTAGATTCTTTGAAACCCTGGTTCATCGTGAGAGGCGAAGGGTAACTCGATTCAGAGGGGAGTTAAATTATGACATCAGCAAGAATCAATTTCTGTGCCCTCTTTGTGAAACACTGAGTAATACAGTGCTTCCAATCTTGCCTCCTTTAGCCATCGATGACAGCAATTCATCAGAGTAAGTGGCATATCCTCTCTGAGTAAAAAATAAATGAGTTTAAGTCTTTCGTGTGTGTATTCTGTCATTACCACTCAAAAATAGTAAAAGTTGTACTTGCATATAAACTGCAAATTGTGTATGATTTTTCAAACAATTTAAGTCCTCTGTCTATAAGTAACCTCTGTGAGTTACCATTGATTTGATTGAGAGAATGTGATCTCAGTTTAGACATTGGCTATGCTGGTAAGGTTACTGTTGCTATTCAGTAGTAACTGTATTGTTTTCAGCTGTTATGGAGGTCTGATATCCTTTCTGTTTGTACTTCCGTAACATAGAAGTTCTACTCAGCGGTCTGGTTGAATGCAACGGTTACTTAACAATGTATCATTAATTGTATTCCTATATGTTGATTCTGTTAGCTCCGATTACTTAACAATGTATCATTAATTGTATTCCTATATGTTGACTCTGTTAGTTCCGGTTACTTAACAATGTATCATTAATTGTATTCCTATATGTTGATTCTGTTAGCTCCGATTACTTAACAATGTATCATTAAATGTATTCCTATATGTTGATTCTGTTAGCTCCGGTTACTTAACAATGTATCATTAAATGTATTCCTATATGTTGATTCTGTTAGCTCCGGTTACTTAACAATGTATCATTAATTGTATTCCAATATGTTGATTCTGTTAGCTCCATTCCAAACATGGAAGAGTGGCTGTTATCTCTGAGCGCTACACTTAGTGTTCAAAGGACTGTGAAACAGAAGCTAGATGAAATCAAAACCAGTAAGGAGTCTAGGGTAGATGCAGCCACCTCATCCTCCTCCTCCTCATCATCCTCGTCATCAGGTGAGAGAAAGAGGGCACACTCAGAGGGAACTTCGGCTCAAGAGGTTGAAATGACTGAAGTTGACCCGGAAGGAGACTCTGTAGGTAAGTCTGGTAACATCAGTTATCTCTACGTAAACGTGCTTTGATTTTGTTTTGGTCTAGCCTCTGATGGTTATCGATTTCCTGTCATCACACTGCAATTCTGGTAAACAGTGTTTGAATGACATTGTTTTGTCTATGCAGTTGCTGCTATTTCCCAAGGGCTGATATGTAACTCTTCAATTTGATAAGCCTAACATACTTGCAAAAAATTTAACAATTCTATCCAAATGGCAGAAAATGCAGTCTTACAATTGCCATATTAAAAATGCTGTTTTTGAGATGAATGGAGAGGTGTGCTGCTATTTAATTTGCTAAGAACAGGCATGTGCTTACAGTTAGCTGTGTCATACCACTGCTGCAAGCCATACAACCGTCACTTGTAAATGTCTTTCTTTTGGGCAAATTTTGTATGAATTGAGACCAAAGGTACTAACTGAATTAATTGTAACTAAACTAAGACATTGTTTCAATACGTTTAAGAAAATTGTCTGAATGTCTTTAAAATGTGTGTATTTATTAACAGGTTGTAAAAAAAAGAGTGGAACTGTTATGAAAGGAGACTGACACAGGCTTTACAATATTGGTAGTCTTGTGTTAATATTGATCTAATTCTGTCTCCCTATTTATAACTGCTACTGAGACTTTTCAGTCATTGTGGTTTAAGCTTAGTGGTCACCTCAGCTATGCTGTTGACACCCTTGATGTCTAGCTATTTAGTGGTACAAAAAAATGCTTTGAAGTGTTGAGAGGCATATTTGATGTACCTTTGCATTTGTTTTTATATTTGCCGGTGTATAAAAAAGTATCTATTTACATTTCTATTTACAGACCCTCCTATGCTATCTTGCTTTCCAACCCTTCTATGTCCAAGTTCTGTGTGGGATGAGCATTTGTCTCCTGATTTCTTCAAGCTGTTTTCCATCAAGAAACCGTGCAGGTATTGAACCACACTATGTGTCAGTTTCTAGGTTATCAAGAAACCGTGCAGGTATTGAACCACACTATGTGTCAGTTACTAGGTTATCAAGAAACTGTGCAGGTATTGAACCACACTATGTGTCAGTTTCTAGGTTATCAAGAAACCGTGCAGGTATTGAACCACACTATGTGTCAGTTACTAGGTTATCAAGAAACTGTGCAGGTATTTAACCACACTATGTGTCAGTTTCTAGGTTATCAAGAAACCTTGCAGGTATTGAACCACACTATGTGTCAGTTTCTAGGTTATCAAGAAACCGTGCAGGTATTGAACCACACTATGTGTCAGTTACTAGGTTATCGAGGAACCGTGCAGGTATTGAACCACACTATGTGTCAGTTACTAGGTTATCAAGAAACCGTGCAGGTATTGAACCACACTATGTGTCAGTTACTAGGTTATCAAGAAACCGTGCAGGTATTGAACCACACTATGTGTCAGTTACTAGGTTATCAAGAAACCGTGCAGTTATTGAACCACACTATGTGTCAGTGTCTCAGCTTCTAAGCTTGCAAAAGCAGCATTTTTTGCCAAAGTTAACAGGCACCATTGGTGAACATTCAAGCCAGTATAAATCCCCTTCTTACAGTGACGCTCTTTGCAGCTTTGACCCACACTAATTTTGTGGTTTCTTAGAGGACAGGTATACATGTACTTTGAATGTTTGTTCTAGTAGCTGTAAATTATGATAAAACTTCTCTTGAAAAGGTTACAGGTTAGCTTTTGCAGCTGGATTGGGTACAAGTCAGCAATGTGTGTACTCTTTCATATTTTGTCACAGGCATTGAAGATTAATCCATGATAGTTACCTCTGCTGTTCAATTCTTTCATCTCTGCTGTTTTTTATTTGTTCTTTACAGTAGTGATTCAATATCTGGGACCCTGCAGGAGATGTTGAAAACCTTCTCACAAGCAGCATATACTGTAAGTTAGTGGAAATG
>KN884612.1:6260-23926 GCA_000934455.1 Apostichopus parvimensis
TCGACATCAGCTCTGGTTTGTCCTTTGTACGGTTCCGATCCTACACAGAGGTAAATAATTTAATATACCGTGAAAATACATTATCTACTTTTCCGTTATTTCAAATATAAAACATATTTGGTTAATATATGTCTACATCACATATAGAGAATACATTCTATGCGCCTTTGTACTTATGTTTAAACACAATAAAATAAAAGTACAGCATTTTTCAATCAGAAAATTGTGCGAAATAAAATTAAATATAAAATGCAGGAATGATTCTTTGCTTGTAAATCAGTCGCATGTTGGCTACAATATTCGACTATATCAGTAAAATGCGCTTACCGTAACTGAAAATTTCCCAGAGGAGAACACCAAAGGACCATACGTCTCCTGCTGGAGAAATTGTTTCAAGAAAGAGAAACTCTGGAGGCATCCATTGAAAGGGAACGTTCTGTGCGAAAGAAACATATGGCATTTTAAATAAAGACAGTGACATTTAAAATTCCCCTGTTCTTTGAATTAAAATATCCTTTGGTATGGATAAACCAAAAGGAAATATCTTTGTACACATACATCTTGCAAGTTAATTTCATAATTATTCTTATAAACAACCATTTGTAGCTAATACTGACCTCATTCCAAAATAATTTAGTCCATTCTTTTGCGTTTTCCATTGACACAAAGTCGTATAACTTGCACCTCCCAGCGGCATCCAACAAGACTTTCTTACTGCGTAGACCGGGGCTTACGAACTGTTGAAGATTTAACAAATGTTTTCATTACAGTGATTGAGTATTACATCGATAATTAAAAAATCTTGCAGATTTAAATTGCATCGAAAAGACTTAACCGTTACTACTAATTCCCAATGTTCACAGTGTTTGCTGAAGTGTCATTATTTAACAGACAAATTCTGCCTAAGCGTTTGGACAACATTTTATTTGGAAGTATTAATTACCATTTTATTATCATTCTCCTCTTAGATGGTGATCATGAAAAAAAATATTATACACGCCAGATGGCCCTTAACAGGTCGTCTAAGCAGTCCAAATTTAGATCATACCATAGAAATTTACACTTCACATGTAAAGTACATAACGCCAGTCCATTTTCCATTACCCGTTTAAACAATGTCAGCCACCCTGCTTATTGATTAATGTACAGTCGCTAATGAAACTAGCATTCAGATAAAGACAACCCATATCATCTTACAGACATCCATATCAATTGCTTCACATGCAACTTTGTTAAGTAAAGCCACCATCGGTCTACATCTGATGCTGATTTGACCAATGCTCTTTGAAATCATTAGTTCCATATCCGTATCCCTCTATTCAAAAGGAACACAGTTTCCCCGCACAATTTACATATCTTTATCTAATAAATAAGCACACTTGGATGGGATAAACTTACTCTATGTTTGGTCAAAAACTTTAATCCTCTCGCCACCTGAAGTGCATACTTTGGTAGATGTTCAGCATTTCCCTTCTCAGCAACTTGAAAACGCTTCTGTTTAGTATTGCCATACTGATGTACTTTCTGGGGACTGAACTCTTCAGTTAGGTGATCTGAGAGAGTTCCTCCACTTAAATATTCACAAATCAGATAATTTGGTACTGAAAGGTAGTAACCATATAAAGTTATTCGAATGCGAATCAGTTATTAGTAGATTATTTACAAGAACAAACTAAATGACCTTATTGAATTCAAGTTTTAATCATATATTTTCTTGTTCTTAATTAATTTGTTATCTCTTTACTTAAAATTATCATTATCAGTATCATTATTTGAATTTATTGTTGTATTTATTTATAGCACAACATACATGCAAAGAAAATGCCTGCATTGTTAAGGTTAAATGGTTAATACCACATTTTGACAAGTGGGAGTATTCAAACCTGTATCACACCATCCAAGAAGCTTCATAATAATGTTATCGCCGGGCAGCTTTAATATGTGTTGAACCTCTGAACTTTGTAATTCATTCATCCGCAAAGTTGAATCACCTGAAAAGCAATCAGTCAGTAGATTGTTAAACGCATCGAGGTTATCACTGTCTCATCCACTGTACACTTTGATTAGGAAGAGTTGAGTTTTTTAAATGTTTTTTTCTCTTTTAATCACATAACATTCGATGAAATAGTCGACGGGGTTAACACAAGTCATTTTCCCTACAAAATCATGCTGCTTTCACACGCGTTTTGTTTTAAATAAGTCTTTGTAAAACAATATGTACTGAAGAAGTTACTTTCTTCTAGTCTGCTAAGGTAATATTTAAAGTAAATACCTGACAAGGTTCTGACCACAGCTTCTAGATTTCCTGCTGCTCTCATAACTAAAGCCTTGTGATATCGTAACATTCCTTTTCCAGGTAAAAGGGAAACTAATTTCACATTCTTCTCTGGGACTTCAAGATTCTTGTTCTTCTTATTCTTATTAACTTCAAGCTCCTGAAGATCCATGTAAGCTATAAAGACGGAAGCGTGACTTGGTGTGATATCATAATCAATAGAATAATACATTATGCATACAACTGCCAGTCGTGTCGGGGTTTGGTCACACTGATGGTGTTTGGTAACATAATACATAACTGGATACCACTTACTCACAATCTCCAATTTAGTGAATATTGAAAACCGTGCTATGGATTTTGTTATCAACATAGAGAATCCAATACTGTTGTCAGATTATTGGCAGGCTTGTTTTGTGCTTACCAAGCATCCTCTAGAAGCAAATAGTTCAGTAAAAGCTATTGAACACAATCAATTAAGAGCTAATACTCTGCTACATTACTAAGTGCATACTTTATAGAATGTTTCAATATTTGGTCTCATAATTCGTTGACCTTCAAGCCATGTTTAATGACATGAAGAATTTTCCTTGCTACATTTACTGTCACATCAATGCGTCCATCTGCAAAACAAATAATAACATTTCAGCGATGAAAGTGTATGCTTCCGTTAGGAGACATTCCGGTGGCAAATGATAAGTGGCAAGTTAATTCGAAATCTTGTTTAATATTAAGGAACACTGCTGCCAATCTGTGTTATATTTGATGTACTTGATGTAAGAATTCAAACTTTGCACATCTTCGGCTCATCAATTGAAGAGGCTGTTCTACCTCAGATGGCAGACATGATTGAATGGAAAATATATTTAAATAAATTAACATTTTTGTTGATTTATCCTTTTAGAAACAGTGACCTCTTCAACAGTCTTGCCATGACGACATTCATTATAATTTGTTATTTTGAACTATATATAAAAGAAATAAAATAGAAAATATAACAAAAATATTCTTGATACAAACTATGCTCTGCTATTTTACTTATTGTTGGTTGAGTTTATTTGGTAAAACCACCTTGTAGCGAATTCAATACAACGTGCAGGTATAAGTTACTCGAAACTCTCAAGTTATAGGTCATCGGTGAAGAACAGAGATGGAGCTGGGCATGTTTTTCTCTTTTATTAACAGTGAAATTATAAGTATTTTCCTCCTCCCTATACCCACCCCCCTCCCCCTCACTCTCTTAAATTTTCAAACTGGACCATGTTTTTGAAGTAATCTCTCCAAATTTCAAAATAATTAATTGAAACAATCTACCTCTATTTCCAGCTCCTTTTATTTCGTCTATTTGGTTGGTAGATCTGAAAACGAAGTAGACTTGATTGATATATTTTCTGTTTGGAGAAGACCAATAATATACAACACTTTATTTTGTGTATTATAATAATGGAATCACGGGTGTGGTGACAGCATGGTAAGTCATTTGCGTGCACAGGTTTTCAAAGAAGTAGGGAGGGGGGGGGGTTCAAATTTCCCCCGAATAACTAGGGTCTGGTCTAAACTTTTATGAAAGGGCCAGAGGAGAATAAACGATTTTGAAAAGGATGTGGTTGCACTTGGTTCATTGCCTCCTATGTAGAGGTACCTGTGTTCCACCCCACCTCCTCCGCCTAGAACCTGTTTGAAACGTCAAATGGTGCATTCTGAAGCATAACTGTAGGTCCAAACAAGGAGCTCTAAACGATTGTGCTAATAAATAACAACAAACATCAAAATTCCCCCGAATGATAAAGATAGTGGAATGAATCTTCATGGGAGGGCAAGATGTGAATAAAGTATTTAATAATGGAGGGTTGTTGCCCTGGGGTTATTGAAGCAGTATCTAATGGTGGAGGGTTGGGGTCCTCCCAAGAATAAAAACAATTGGAAATTTAGACAAGAAATGGTGCATTTGGAACAGAGTCTTCTTACCTGGGTTCTTTTTTCTTTTCGTGTCCTTTGTCAAACAAGAACACTATAATAAATTAACAAGAAAACAAAATGAAACTATTACTGCATTTAATGAAATACTTAAGCGCTTAAATTAAAAATCATTCTGCAGTCATTGAAATTAATACAAGTAGAATGCCTTCCAGGCATATGTTTTTACTTATTGTTAGACAAATGCAGACAAGGTTATTTGACTGACCCAAGGCGCGGCTACTCTGTCACTCTATTTCAACAAAATATTTAAAACTACTGGTTTGTCTCGCGCAATAATCACATTTTATTGGAATTTTACGGAGAGAGTTAATAAACTTAGTCGCAATATTTAGTTTTGAAACTAACTATTGCTACGTATTTTGCTATGGTGACACGTGTAAATTTAAAATCTCCGTTTAATTATACATTAAACTACTTTGAGTTTTGTACACTACCATTTAATTGAAATATTGTCTTTGTTGTTTATTATATTGAATTACTCAATAAGCTCAATTTTGTATGTAATATATGACTGTGTTTCATATGTGAAGATGTTATTTGGCCTCGTTTATCGAAATAAAACTCTACTGAATTAAGATGTCAAAGACAGTAAAAAATGTATGTAATCTTGATAGCTAAATATGTGACCACATAGTTTTCATCCACGTAGAAAATATTTAGTCAATACTAGAAACATGTACTTAAGGAGAAGAAGAAGAAGAAAACGGCATACCTAGTCTGTCACGTGCGATCAAATACATGATTACAAGGATCAACACCACAATGATGATGGCCTCTACTATGCAGGCAGCAGTAACCCCTGTATAGTTAAAATCTGAAATTAAAGAAAGAATACGTTAAAAATTGTAACTATGAACAAGCATGCACGTTAAAATTGAGAAGAAATGTCAACATAATTTTCTGCATTAGCACATTACGTTATGGGGACGTTGTAACAAATGCGAATTACTGCTGCAAAGGCGAAGTCTTAGTTACGTTGCAGTGGGTTTACTCATTTATGTAACAATTGGTTTCCAATTATCATCATATATTCATATGATAGAGATGGTGAGCAACTCGAAACAGCCAAGTTATTAATTATTTTCATCTGGGAAATCCAACTTTTAATACTTTCATGTTTCCTTTATTCGTCTTTACCTTGATACAATCAAAATGCTAGGATACAAATAGGCATTGGTAAAATGTACTGTTTCGGGAATAGTGATGGTTGCTGCTCGTGGTGAGTAGATAACTTCTTGAAATGCACTAAATTTCCTTTCCAAAGTTATATAATTTAGAATAAAAAAGACAGAAAAGAAAATTACGCACCATCTCCGTATGCTGGATGGATAAAACCTGCCTTTGCTGATAGAATACCATGAGTGTTACATTTTCTTATATTGCAGTTAAGTTACGTATCTACGTAGGTTCTCGTGAGAATTATCGAAAAGTCGATGAATTATGTAAACTCAAAAGTAGAGGATATTATTTTGAAGACAGATGTGCTTTGTTGTTTGTTCGTTGATAATATTATACGTTTGAAGCCGATTTTTTAACAAATAATGCGATTTAACAGGAAAGGAAGACTGGAAATTCCACAAATCCTAACAACTGAGGATCAGTAATAGGTTGTTGTTCAGTTGTCAATATGGTAGCTGAAATACAAATTAATTTAAAACGTATGAAAATATAGTAGATGAGGATATATCGAGTTAAAAATAACAGCTGGAAGCTAATCATTGTTTGTCCGTCATTGTTTGCTACAGTTCCAGTAGAACAGCTTTAGAAGTAAATGGTATCATATGCCACAATGCCTAATAACTGAAGTAGGCAGACACGTCATATTACAGATATATAACTTATAACGTGAATAAAAGTATACCAGCTCCGAGAAACCCGCTACATTCAACGCAAACAAAGATATCGAAATAACACATATTTCTCCACAATGTAAACGATGAAATAGGTAGAGAATACCCAGGGCACGAAACGGAAAGGCTATATCGCTGACATTCAAGGATAAAGTAACACCAAATAAGAAACTGACACGTCAGCTTTCCAAACAAAGAAGTACCAGGTTTATTTGCAAATGTTTCATGAACATTGGCTCAGAAGGTTTGCTGCTATTAACACAAGTTGGTTATGTTTTGTACACCAGAGGGGTTGCATATAATTTCATGTAGTGAAATGAGTATTTAAGAGTGTAGTTAGACTTGGATCTCTATAACAATGTTCAATAAGTGAGTTGACTTCCTGAAATTAAAGTACAAAGGTGATGTTTTATCAATTTAATGACAAGCTGATGAGTCTATATGCTATTTTTGGGTTCTTTCATACATGTTTTATAATGCTGCTGCTGTTGTTGCTGAAAGCCTGGTTGTGTTCATTTTGATGTAGTGCAACTTACCTCACAAAAGTAGTAGGATTGATGTTCAAAGCGGGCATATTACATAATAAAACAGAACCATAGTCTTATTCCATATGTCTAACTTGGAGACGTTATGGCACCAAACCAAAACATTCTTAAACTTAAGAATTTAAGAATTGTCTTACTAAGCTCTCTAACACAAAACAAAAAACATGATTTTGCCACTAAATTTTGCTTCCGATATTGTTTCTTGCAAATATAACTCAGCGTTTGAAATCAAAATGCAAAGAGGCATTAATATAATTGCAACAGATAAGCAGTTTTGAAGCCCCCGTCGTCGAGTACAGAAAGACGAAATTGAGCGTTATTAAGAAATAACTTCCGATCAAGGACAGTTATCAACAATTGAATGTAAGTCCAAATACCCTTAGTTCTTGTACGTTCATTGGTAGACGGGGATGCAGGTTTTACAGTGGCTGTAGTAGGTAAGGCAGTGGTACCTGCAGATTTTGATATGGAGGTAATCAATTAGCCTTATCCTAAGCCTTAGCCTTAGCCTTCGCATTCTCTTTCGCATGATGGTGATGATGATGGTGTCGACGACGACGACAACGACGACGACGATGATGCCGATGACGATGACGACGACGAGGACGGGGACAGAGGACGAGGACAAAGGAGGATGATGAGGAGGAGGAGAATGAGGATAAGGATGTGTTTGAGGAAGAGAAGAATGACTATAAGGAGGAGGATAATGACGATAACGATGACGATAACGATGACACGGACGATCACGATCACGACGAAAACAAAGACTGGGACGGGGACGGGGACGGGGGCGGGGACCATTTTCATTACCATAATCATGATCATGATCTCGATCTCGAAATTGATCTCGATCTCGATCTCGATCATTATCATTCTCATTATCATCATCATCATCATCATCATCATCATCGTCGTCGTCGTCGTCGTCGTCGTCATCATCGTCGTCGTCGTCGTCGTCATCATCATCATCATCATCATCATTAATAGTTGACCACACTGTCAACAGAAATCTCACATACCCCGAGAGGATTCCGCTGGTTATCGTGGTGGTGTATAGAGCAGCCGTATAAACTTTAATTTGAAGGGTGTATTGAAGAGAGGCTAACACGAACAGTGAACACACTAAACAGAGTGTCAATTTAAGGTCTATTGACAATTCGGAACCGGAAGGTCATTAATCAGTTAATTGAGTTGATCCCTTCATTGACGCAAGCACACGGGTATATTTTCATAATGTTTAATGCCAACAAAAAACACGTTAGTCAATAATAAATAATACATTTTTACGTGGTGCAGTGATAGAATTGAAACAAAAGAGTAAACGTTAGAAATAGTCATTTATGGGAACTATCTCTTACCAAAGGAAAATGGAATGTGTGAATGTTTGTGTGCGTTGTATAGTTAATGTACTTTTCATATTAATCGCCATGACACATAAACTAGTTTTGTGAACGATGTTATCAGTTGAAAGATGTTCCATGATCATGTCATCACTGGATACCACTTCGCATTATAAGTTCGCTTTTTTTCTGAAAATAGTCGATTGGAAATATACAAATCGTATACATAAATTTTCTGGTAAAATGTCCAGATATAACTATTATGAAGAGATTCCCGGTCTGATTCACTGGGCACTCTTGTTACGTAAACAAGCAGACGTTATCCTATTTCATACTTGACTAATCAAGTGCACGCTCAAAGAGAGAAACTCCGTTGAATCGCACGTGAAGGAAACTATGGATATACATAAGCTGTTGATTAGGCATCATTTTGAGAATGCACAGTAATAACACTTTGGTACGTACGTAGAGTTGACGAGTGTATAGGCCCGGTATTCTGTTTATATGATTTGTTGGATAATATTTTTTATTTGTCCCCGAACAGAGTTACAAGCAGCCTGCTCACACTTGTGCTATGTATATGAACTAATTGCTATTAGTCACACATCTCTTTGCTTGAATAGTGATAAAACAGAAAAATAAGTTTATTCGATTTAGAATACTGTTACCCAATATCTTTTTCATACAGGAAAAGATAAATTACAAAAAAAAATAATAGTTCTCGATTCGGATTTTCCCGTTGTTGACATATGCTTACAAAGATAAAATAGAATTTGGTCTGGTTACGCGAAGAAGTGAAGAAGAAAAACGTTTCGAGTCAGAACACAAATACACGAGAGGTGGTGAAACATCTTATTAAGGATTTTTCGGGGTGTTTTCTACATGATTGTACACAATTTGAGGAGTTCTGAAAAACTTCGGTATCGTGGTTTTATGCAAAGTTTTAAATTCTCATCGACACCTTAGTTGCGAAAATCCTACGCGACAAATGCCTTTCCAACCGCCTTGGGTATGGGTATAACATCAATATTGTCATAGCTAAGCTGTTGGGGGCCAATAGTGGATATTGGAGCACTAGTATTTTGCAATGAAGATGGCAAGAACATGTTGGCTAGTTGTCAATCATTCTTGAACTGATTCGTTACACAGATTAAGGTAAAAACTACACGTATCTATCGTTTAAATAACAAACTGGCTGCTGGTCCCTGATGGTCTCATATGTCTATCAAGAGATGATTGATGAAGCACTTTCCTTGATAGTGTTCTCACAAGCTAATGTCTACCCTTGATTACAAGATATATGTATTTCTTGAGTTATTGTTTTTACAAGGTTTTCATACTTTAATCTCGTTTAATCTCAAATGACCTGTGAACTTCACAGAAAAGAATATTGTGTTCTTGTACTCAATAACATGTATCCACAAACCAAGTTATTCAAATTTAACAACTGTTTAAAACAAGGGCCTCGTGAGTATAATGACTCGTGCGTATAATGACTCGTGAGTATAATGACTCGTGAGAATAATGACTCGTGAGTGTAATGACTCGTGAGTATAATGACTCGTGAGTATAATGACTCGTGAGAATATGACATGACTCGTGAGTATAATGACTCGTGAGTATAATGACTCGTGAGTATAATGACTCGTGAGTGTAATGACTCGTGAGTGTAATGACTCGTGAGAATATGACTCGTGCGAAGGTATATCGCGCCTGTATATTGAGTAGTACAGCCTCGCGTTACTGAGTGAAAATACTAAAATTCACAATTTGATGTTACCTTTCAATATTCTTCCCCAAAATTGTTTTCTTCAAGATAATAAACATTTGATCCAAATGTACACAGGCTAGAAACTAGATAGCCAACGTTTTCACATTTTATATGAGAACATTTTACAGATATATGTACATTAACACTGCACACGGTGCTTAGCATTGCTACTCACTCCATGTGATATGGAAGGTCCTGCAATTATGCAAATATTGATATCAACTATCAAGTTCCTTCATGCTTTACTTTAACTTCTCTAGAGATGTTTGTCTTCCCATTGTTTGCAGACCTGTGCGTCTTCCAATGTATCACATATCAAGGATATTAATGGACAAGAAGATGATAATAGAAACGTATCGCATCTTTCACAGTGACATCACAAACCACCTACTGTGACCCAATCCCTGGGCCAGTCAACAGACACTACATTAAATGTACACATAATAAGTTAATATTCGATACATACCTCACACACACTACAAACATATTCGCAGAGAATGTCACACAGTAAGTGATTAATGTCGCATTCGTAACCAATTCTTTTTTAACAGAAATTAATATTCTTCAGGCTTACATATGAGGACGAGTTTATTCATTGAGATTCAGAAAGACATATTCTGGTGTTGGTAATGCAGGAGAAGTTAAGAGTTCCACAGCCAACTAAAAAACTGCAGCATTGTCCACACAGGTGTATTATGTCACACATGTAACTGACCGTTGTGTGACCTCAGTTAGTAAACTAAGAGAGAGGGCACAACTGCACTTTATTATCTAAGACCGGGATCACATAGTGTCCATTAAAGGACCACAAGACAAAATACTGTTCTCAGAAAAACAAAAGGTAATTAAACAAGGAAACCTCCCATTTTGGGTCACATACAAAACCAAGAATAGCCCAAATATCCAATAGGGATGGCATTATAAACAACATAAGAAAATATTTCATACTTACTTATTGTGCATTCTGAACTGTGTGTGACATAGGAGCTATATCCATAGTAAAGTCCATTGCATCCTCTGCAGCTATATGTATTTACTGCACCAGCTTCTACATCATTAGTTTGTACTGTGTTAGTTGTTTCACCCTCTATAAGATAACCAGTTCCATTGAAATAGCTGTACACCATGCCATTATCAGACGGTGGTTCTCCATCAGTTGGTGAGGCACAACAAGAACATGTTAAAGTAGCTACCCTGCACTCCTGGTCAAATGAAATGTCCAGGTTACATGTTGGTGGAGCTGTCAAATAAATGGAATACTAATAAATTTGTATTTCATGTCAAACCCAACTGTAATGACCATAAAACAGAACTCGGTATTATTCACAAAATCAATGACAATTAACTTGCAGAGAAAATATATCCCTCTAGCACAAATAAATAAAAGGGAAATGGAATCAGACTGTTACCTTTTATTTACAAAAAGATGTAAGGAATATTTTAATATTTGACATCAAAATTTCATCTGTATGTGAAGTCTACTTGGAGATTATATTTCGCTGAACAGTTTGTTCTAAATAACACTTAAAAAAATTGCAATATTGTGCAAAGATTGTAGTGTAAGCGTACATCAGGCTTGTAATACAACATCATTGTGACGAGTAAGTGTACGATGTTCTGTTGTTTCTAAGACCCCCACCCCTTCATAAACTAAAGCAAAGGCAAAAAAACAATTAAAAACAAACACATATTCATGCTACACAGTGACTAGAATAACACTACATTATGTAAATAGTATAACACATTAATTACCTAAAATACATTAAATAGATGGATAAATAATACTAAATTCAGAGGCTGTGTATGTAGGTTCAAATGACTCAAATTAATCAAATGGATCAAGTATATAACAAGGAATGATCGGAATAACATCTTCAGAGTTGCATTTATAATTTAAAAACCTGACAAGGCTAACTTGTGTTTTTATTGTCTAGGTGATACATTGTGCTCATAAAACAACTCAAGTATCTTTGATACTTATGAGATAATCCCCCAAAAATGCACATTTCTTAGCAAAATGCACATAAAAAAAAATGGTTTTGCATATTTTAGGTCACCTAATATTTCCCCACAATATAGGAATATCATACATTTTTCTAAGGGGTATGATCTACAGGTTTCTGTCACGGAACGATAGATGGATGTTCAATTGCTGAGTAAAAGGACCAAATGGCAAACTGCCGGCAAATTACAAACTTCTAAAATGTCAGAAATCAGACAATTTAGAAGCAATGCCACTAAAAGATTTTTGAGTAAGCTTATTTCATAGTGGTCTAATCATGCAAGAGGCTGGTATTTGCATGGAGGTCTAGCAACGGTCTTGTGTGATTTGATATGGACTGACCATACTGCAACGGTATCAAACATAGCTAAATGATCAATGATTGTCACAAGAAATGTAGAATTAATCAATTAAATTTTATTTCCTAACATTTAATTAGGCCTCGGAAAGATATTAAAACGGTAAATTACGTACAAACTACTGGTACCTTTTAACAAATGTGATATAGATGTTTAAAGCTTCTGCTGCTTAAAGTCCAAGAGTTAGTAACACAACAACCTGTCAGCACTGATATGAGGTGAATCATATTGTCCATTATTCATCATTCATTGATATTTCCGTTAAAAAAGATGTCACTACTACTGCCATAAACACTTTGGAAGTTTTATAGGTTTTATTGTGACGAGACTGCAAACAACTAGAAGATACTGTGTTTTGTTTGTTAGTACACAAAATTAAGTTCTTGTCAAAATTAAAAAAGACAAATTATGCTTTTCCTACAAGTCATTGGCAATATATATGTACAATTTTCAATAATCATGAATAAGAGCATCATAGGTTGGCAAAAATCTACAATTGGTGTCAAAGAATTTGGAAATATCAACACAGAATTTCAATATATTTGACATGATGTCATTGAATTTTGCAGGCATTAAAAATGTAATCAACTTACATATATTAAATGTTGTAGTGATTAGCTCTGATGGTATGGATTCATTGGTGTTGAATCCTTCTACACTGCATGTTACTTCTGTCATAGATTCAATAACTGGTATTGTTGCTTTCATGCGTAAGTCAAAGAGGTTACCATTTTCAATGCTTTCATTTTGCTGCGGAGTGTGAGCGTCAGGAATATCCAAGTATAGTGTACCTGGACGCACTCCGTTAGCTGCACAAGTACAGATCAGCTCTGAAGTAGGATTCACACCTTGTTCAGGACAAGTGACATCAAGGGGAACGAAGCAATTCAGAGAAAATGTTCCTGGAATAACTGAAAGCAAACCGAAGTACAAATTAAAAAAGCAAATATCTGAGTTTGAACCCAACTTTAAAGCAAATTCCAATCTTACAAAGTATGATTTAACCAGATTGATTAAATGCAGTATTACCTTTCAAAATTATATTTAATTATTCCTCAATGCTTTCTGGCCTTAATGTGTAAGAGTGTGCAACTTGGAGATAGAGGACATTGCGATATATTGTGTTGAATGCAGTACTTATGTCGAAGAGGACAATAATGTTATTTCCCTATTAAACCACCAGAAATACCAGGAGAGAGGTTAATAATAACTACAACTTTCAATGCAATCTGTAAATGTTTCATGAAAAAATCTCAATCTGCGCAATGATTCCAAGTCACTGGTCTGTACCATTAGAGAACGACATAACAATCCAAATTGGACACTATTTGCTTTAAAATTATAGCACTGTAAGCAGCAAAATCTTTCACTGTAGATTTTCTGAAAGAGTTTCAAAGTAGTTAATCTTCAAATGGAACCGAGTCTGCCCATCACAAGGTTCACAAATTCACAGTGACACCATGGTGTAATGGGGCAATACCTGATTGTCCTCTTCGACATAAGTACTGCATTCAACACAATATATCGCAATGTCCTCTATATCCAAATTGTAAGAGTGTGCGGTCGCCATGGTGTACCGATGCACCGGTAACGCTGGGATTAACTTCATAATTGATATGTAGATCCACTATATCGAGTATAAGATGATAATGAACATAACAGTCTGTCATTTAGTGGACTTAGTATGTATGGCATTCCCCGTTTGCAATGGACTGTAGTTCTGTAGATGAAAAGACAACCAAGGAGTAGAAAATGTCAGTTTGGGGGCAACTGTTCCACGCATGAAACTATAGGGTGCTTGCAAAACTCAATCGGTAATACACCTTGCTTTTAGTGCATGTTCTGATCCCTTTGTTTGTTTGGGGTTTGTGTTCGATTTTCTAAATGAAAACAAAAGAAAAAAACTAGAAGTCAGTACATGTTTACATTGTAGACGTGGTTTTTTAATGAATCGTCCTGTAATACTCCATGGCATATTTACACACTGAAAGGTTAGGTTATTAACGAACAGGATATTTCACCCATTTGGGAAAAACAAGATTCTATTTACTTTGAAATGCATAAATGAGGTCTTTAGGGTACATCTACTTTGATAACTGAATGAAATTAGGTGACCAACTGTGAATCCTGTTTATAACCCGCAAGGAAAGTATCCACTTTGCCTGATCTATGGAAATGGTCTCTGGAGGGAATATGAAATGTCATTCTGTCTTCCATCTCTTTAGGTCAAACATGCCATATAAACTTGCAATTAGTTTAACATTTTCCAGCAAAAGAACATGTTGTGGGTTTTTTTCATATACGACTCAGAAGTAATCTGAACTACCCTCAATATGAAAGAACGAGAGTTCAATGGAAGCATTTCATCGTCAGTACTTGCTGTATACCAAACGCCCTGTAATGATGTTGGTATACATGTGAGCAAAGTGTAACTGAACTGAAGTTGATAGAAATTCAGCGCGGTTTTAGATATTCTAATTTGCTTCATCTGTTCATATGTATTTTCCTAAAGTATTTTCAAGAGAGCACTTCAAACATCTGCACTCTAAAGTAATGTTTTGGTCAAATGTTAAGTTACTTCATCCTTTAAAATGTAATACTAAATTTGGTGACGTTTATTTTTTGCTAAGATAATGAAGATGACAAAGTAATAGATCTTACTGAGATTGCTATGACAGTTAGAATACTACCAGAACACTTTTAATAATAGTTATTTGCAGATACACTCTATACTATTTTAAAGATTGAAGCCTAATTCTACGTTCCATTATTAACGCATAGTAACCATTTCATGCCTAATCTAACTGCATAAATCGACTCTTTCAGCTTTTTCGTTCAGTCCCATTATTATTATGTTGGGGCATTTTTTGCAAATGAATCAGCCCTTCCACATAAAAGGTTTAAGTTGTTAACATTACCACAGACACAAATATCAAGTCCCTTTCTGCCGTGTATACATTGATAAATGGAAATCATGTACTTTATCTTGAATATCAGAAATACTTAGAAAGTGTAGCTCACTTAACTGATATAGATTACTTAGATCGTTGTGAACGAGGAAACTGCAGCTAATCATATTGTTTGCCTCATATCAGAACAAATAGAAGGCAATATAGACAGTCAAGACATGTATTGGTTAGTTCTGACTTTTAACGAAATTCAACGTGTACCTTTAATAGTGTATACCTCAAACTTATAATTAATTTGTCAATGTATTCCAATGCAAACATAACCATAGTACTAACCCAGTTCAAACTAAAATATTATGTGTGAAGAATATAACTTTGACCAAATAAACAAGTTGATCAAATTACCCTAGGGCACGCTGAACATTGATGATGTAATATCTCCTTCCAAAAACTTCATTCCAAAACCTCGAGACTTTCTATCTCACTGAACAGACACTTAAATTCACTTACATTATTATATCACAAGAGAGAAAGGAATATGTTTTTTATCTGAAAAAAATAAACTGCATATATGTGTTTGAATTCTTACCAGATCGTTTGGATACCACATACTGTAATAAAAGGAGAGCTAGCAATTCTTTATATTTTGTATAGAAATCGACAACACATAAAAGACAATTATTAATCAATCAGATCCTTTCTAATCAATACCATTACCAGTCATAAATCTTTTGTACCATAGATGCATTTCATCAGATTTGTGCTACTGTAGTTTTCTAACCTCCTTTAGACTCTCATAAATAAAGAAAACAGAAGTACTGAAGAGAAAGAAAATACCTTTGTAATCATATAACCTATGGATGGTATGTTTAAACCATGTAAGAACAATATATCCTTTTTACCCGAATGATTGCATCCCCTCTATGACAATTCCCGACTTGTGCTATACCATTTCCACTGACAAGGAACCTAGCTACCAACTTTCACTGATTTCATATTTCACTGATGATCTTATAGCCACTGCATTTGTTTGCAATGATCTCAAGACAGTATGGCGCATATACATATTAAGAAAAGGGTGGTTCTGTATTACTCTAAAAAGTAAATGAAACATGTACTTTATACTTTATGAAAGACCTGGCTTGCAAATTAAGTATCCTTTGAATTTGTTCAACCAATGCATGATATGAGATTGCTCTTATCAGTTCAATTTATATTAATATTTTTTCTATGCCTGATGGTTTGTCGATGAATGGCCGCATGAACAAGTTTGGTTTCATCGGGGAAGCTTGTGGGAAATGGGGCTTAAAATATTAAGCGTTTAAAGGATGTTGGGAAAAGCACAAAGTGTTAGCCAAGCATAAAAAACAAACACTCGGGTACAGTACCTTGAACATGACTAGGTTATGAAATTGGCTATTCGCATTGTGGTGGTCCACCGTGTACTGTGGATCTATCACGTGTATTACTGTGCAGACATAAAAACTACAAATGATGAAGACAGGTTTTCACAACTTGGCAACTGTCCGATGAGGAAACAATTTCAGGCACCCAAAAATGCACGGTGGAGTTTTGGGCGGAATTCCTGACATTGTTGATTTCTTCATCCTTCTTGATCTGTTCCCCTTGTTAACTACAATGTGCTGTTAATGATCATTGCTGGTGCTGTTTGGAATGCTGCGATACCCTGTTCCTGAGACATTGGCACTTCTGCTTGCCTTTGATGCACCAGAAAGATTTAAATACTATATTGGCTCTCTAGTGACTGAGCCATCTGCCATCAATATTGTAACTGAAGAAAGAATCTTCCTTCTCTTTACAACTTTGTGCTTAGGACACGTGATTTGTTAAAGAAAGAAATGCGTATTGGCAGAGGCGGACTGGGTCTTAAAACCGACCCGGGCATTTTCCACTAAGACCGGGCCATTATTCATTGATATGCTACTTACATAGTGATCGCTGTCCTGGGGAGGGGTCTAAGGGGAGGGGTCCCCCTCCCCATTGAAAGTTTTTTGGAGTAAAGATGCAAAATTGTGCTATATTTCTCAATTTTGTAGGTTACAATAATCCTTAAATGACCCACAAATATTTTTTCCAGAAGCAGCACTTGATTAAACTGAGGAAAGATTAAAACGTAAACAAAAATAGACAAAACTATATGTTTTAGACTGGGTTTTATTTAGTTTTTCAAGCAGTTTGTGACAACATGCTTGAAAAAATTGAAATAAAAACCTAAATAAAATCCATTAGCACGGACGGGTTGCTAATAGCACGTTCTTTTGTTACGAACTAACAGGCTAACTAACATGGTGATTTCATAAGCTGATTCCCACAGTTAAAAATATATTTCTACACAGCCCGTCTGTATTCTATTAACTACTGTGAAAATGGGCTTTAATTTTTACCAGGCTCCCCAGCCCACCGGCCCACCGGTTTTTATTTTAATTTCACACGATTTATGGATACAATTATGGTCTGTGTTGCCTAGTGGCCGGTTTTCTGCACAATTGCGTGATTTTCCAACATTTGTTGTACAGTTTTTTTTACGGTTGCGGTTTGTACACCATGCTGTTGAAAATAACACTTAATTGCTTAATTACTGTAATATCCTCCCACACCCCCCCCCCCCCCCCCC
>KN884612.1:30268-43286 GCA_000934455.1 Apostichopus parvimensis
TCATTAATTAAGTTTCGTAACTCATCGGGAAGCGATTAGAGGGGTGGGACGTAAGGTTGTGGGCGCGCGTTTTCATGCAGATGGGAACAATCTCAAGAAGTGGTGGGTGCGTCCTGTTCTTCTTTTTCTCTCTTTCTTCTTTTTCTTTTCCCTTCCTTCCTTTCCTTCCTCCTCTTTTCCCCCTCTATTTTCCTTTTTCCCTTCTTTCTTCTCCTTTTTTTCTCTCCTCTTTTTCTTACCCGGGGGGCGCGCGCCCCCAACGCCCCCCCCTGGATACGCACCTGGATTAACGGTTGTCTCTTATTCACAGTACAAAAAGATCAAGCCATGTACATTGGGTTCATAACTATCACATTTTTACTATCCATGTTCGATACGTTTAGTAATTTAAAACTATGCATTTTCTCATCCGGGACCATGTTCTGCCATACTTGTAGTGGTCAACTGTATGGATGCTGGCAGTTTGGAATGTTACTGTATATATACGTAATAATTTTGACTATTACACTGCACTTTAAGTAGTAGATATGCTTGTAAATAGCTTTCAACGATTTATTCTGTGGTATCGTGGCAATAAGAGCGACTTTGAATTGTTATCACATCTCGTGAACATGACAAACACAATTGGTTCTACATAATCATGTAAGTGTACTGAACCTGTGTATGTGGTATGCTTCACTCTGCTTGAGAGTCCAAAGGTTCACCGAGTTTGGAGTACGACTGATTTTTTTTCTCATTTTGAATCTCTAGCAGACAAAATGCTTAATTATATTGCAAAAAGGATGACTTGCAAATCTGTAGCTGCCCTATAACTGAGTCACGTTTGTTAAAGGATAACATTATACCTGAAAAGTCCGAGATTTCTAGCTCCGTTAACTTTAAAAGGTAATTGTTAACACTCTGTGGATAAATTATAATTTAGGTGTTGAGGATTGGGCACTTTATTTATCATTATGTGATGCATAATGTACACTAGTTTGGATACAGCAGATACTCCAGTTGACTAAAGTAGCAAGGGTATATTGTATAAGGTATTACTGATATATTTCGTTCATTGTTAGATGATCACGAAAGTCTCTGACGGTCACAGTCATCAAGGTTGTTAAATAGTATACATTTGCTAAGGAACCTGCAGTATCTAAGAGAAGGGTTCTAATATCCCATTTTAGTGTGAAAATAGATAATAACACAATTCTGCAACTGATGTAAATATCCCAAAATGTTTAATTTGCCTTTATTTCATATCTCATTCCAACAAGCTGATCTTAAATATGTAAAACTCTGTATTGAAAATCACTGATTTAAAAGGGGCGCAGTTGTTTAAACAATAACAAATTTTCGTAAGCAATATGTTTCAAAATTTACTTTATAATGCTGAAATGATTCGGCTTATATTGCAGAAAGTGAGAAACTTACCTTCTACAACAACAGTGTACTCAGTTCTGGTACCTCCTCCTCCAGCAGTATAACATCCATATTCTCCTCCATCCTCTGCTTGAACAGGCTGGATAAATATGCTGAATGATGTACCATTAACATAATATATAAAGTTATTATGCTTGGAACCTGGATCTACAATTTCAATGTCAAGTTCTCCTCTCACATAACTTGCTAAGTTGTTCCCAGTGGTTACGTCAGACCATGTAGCAACAACTGTCGCATCAGTAATTGGACATAGCAACTCTTCAGATGATTTAGAGCTGTAGGCCACCACAGTCTGACATGATGCACCTAACAATGAATACAAAAGTTAACCAAGTGCTCTCAATCAAGATCGGTGTTTAACATCCATGTTTAAAGTTGGTAAATAATTTCTTCGTTCCCTTACTTAAAGAAAATATTCTTTAGAAAATGTTAATGGCGAACCCATTGGTTTAGCTGCATTTTGAGTTGGGTTGGGATTCATATTCATCATGTTGACAAGACCATGTAAAAATATTTACATAAACTAGGATCGTTCATCATTCTACGATCTTGATTTGATTGCAAATATATATATAACTTTGATATTAACAGAATAATTCCAATCAAATATTTTATTTCTCATCTAATTGTTGCACTATTTGAAACCATTTACATAGCATATCTCATTTCACTGTAACTTTGATGTCGACCGTTGTTATATTGTTATGAATTTGTTTCGTCGGAGTCACTATGCACAACATCATAGTAATTAAACCTTTACAATTCAAAGTAACGTAGGCGGATTTGAAAGAACATAATGAGCAACTCATAATAAACACTTTCCCATACACTGATACCTGATCTCATGCAAAAGCTGAATTCAGAGCTGTACATAAGGTGCACTAGTAGCTATATCCGCAACTCAGCATTTTGTATTACATTATTACAGATTAAGTTGATCTAGATACACTATTACTTTAATCCCATTAACATCAACCTCCTATGCACAATTTCTGTCTTCTTGTTTGTTTTCGTCATAAATATCCATATCTCTTTCAATCATTTTGCTTATATATCCACCCATCCATTCATTATTTCGTTCATTTATTCATCTATGTGACTAAATATCAGCGTAAGCGTATATTTGTAATACTGTGAGCGTTGGAAAGGTATACAAAATATTTATTGTGACCATTATAAAATATTTGACTGATAAAACAACAAACGTACCGATAACAAAACAAAGTGGAATAAACAGGAACGAGTTTAACTTGCTAAGTTTAACACTGCTTGCAGGACAAGACATATTCACTACTCTGTAAAAAGACGTGAGAAAAAGACAAACGTTAGTTCATTAAAAATAGTAGGTACTAGTGAAATAATGCAATTGACCTACATTGAAAATAACTGCATCGAGAAGTGTGAAAAGCCAACATTACAGTGACCATTTAGCGGACTGATTGAGACTGCTTAGTTTAAAGAGTCAAATTGTTAAATCTTGTTCTTACCGTCAGATTGTGTTTTCTAGAATTCATCCATTGGATATTCACTTACTAAAGAACAGAAATACAGCTACTTCGTTTGGGTAGCTGCACTAACTTGAACTAAAAACATTACAACTTCAATGCAGTGGCATGATGGTTCTTTGTACACAATAGGTCTATACACGTTATATAATGATATTATTCATGACGAGAGAGGGGGTAGTATGTATTTCAGAGAGTGCTATAAATACTGTTTTTATTTAAATAAGCGTTTGCCTTGCAGTAACATTGGTTCCATCAGTAAGGGTCTCCTTACTATTAAATTAAGAGTGAGACCTGTTAAGAAATAGGACAGAAGTAACCGTACAGTGAAGTAAAAACATGAAAATCCGTAGACTTATGCTAATTCATATAACATGAATGTTGCTTTAAAACATAAAAATGTAGGCATCATTTCCTATAACTTACATTTGCATTTAATGACATGATAAATATCGATGGGCAAAAAGCAAATTGGAAAAAAACTGCTCATCTACTCTAAAGGCCTGTGCAGAAAAATATATAGCTTAGATTGTCTATCCTATCTCGATCTAATTGATGCTAGAGGAACTGATACATTTATGTAGTAAAAATTTAAATGTTGCCAGAGTTTACGAGTTTGCGTACTGCATCAAATCAAATTTGTTGAAAGCCATTCAATGGAAGTGAAACTATGACGAATAGGTATTTACAAGCAGTTATCTTGCGTCCCTAGGTAAGTTTGACACAAATGAAATACTAAATTTACAACAAATCTTAGGTATTAAGTTTATTAGTGAAATTACTATTGTAACGATATTGAATGATTTACGTTCGCCTATATCGTGTGACAGATTTTGCTCTGCCTAAAAATAAGGATTTGACCTGTTATTGATATTGATGGAGTGAAGTAGTTACAAGAGACTAGGAAACATTTGGGTAATAAAGGAAATATAACTTTTCTCTTGTTCTCCAAGTAAAAGCTGAAATATGAATGATGTCCGAGTGAATTTTACCATTTTTTCATTGAAATATGGTCAATTAACCAAGGCCTGGTATTTGCATTGTATAAGTACATGAAAATATTACATTTGAAATATGTTGCTTAATTTATCTTTTATTTGCATGTAACATTTCTTATTTGTAAAATTCTGTAAATATACCTTTATTCAGAAATGCTGGATACATAGCCGTTTACATGGAATAATTTTACACAACAGTGTTACCTTGTTAATTCAAAGTAAAGCGAGCAGACACAAACATCTTATCTTTATTCTTGTGGATTAGATTTGTTGTTACAGATACTAACAAACTAAGCAATTTAGCCATAACATTCACTGAATTTTGAATGAACCATCACTAAATAACAAAAACAAAGATTTTATCAATCAAGTTTACAAACTATAGCGAGAAATTTTATATATGATTATTTTTGGTATGATTTTCCGCAAGCCAACATAAAATACCAGTATTTTTTGATAAATAGTCAGTTTAGGGAACGATGGATATATTGTACAAATTGTTTTTAATCTTTGTGGCGTACTAATACGCCCGGCAAATTTAGTGTAGCAATACACCTCTACTTGTAATTGTTTCTATGGGGCGTACCAATACGCCCCAACCAAGTTAGTGTAGCAATACACCTCTTCTTGTAATTGTTCCTATCTATGGGGCGTACCAATACGCCCCTAACAAATTAAGTGTAGCAATACACCTCTACTTGTAATTGTTCCTATCTATGGGGCGTGCCAATACGCCCCTAACAAATTTAGTGTAGCAATACACCTCTACTTGTAAGTGTTCCTATCTTTGGTGCGTACCAATACCCCCCTAACAAATTTAGTGAAGCAATACACCTCTACTTGTTATTGTTCCTATCTTTGGGGCGAACCAATACGCCCCTAACCAGATTAGTGTAGCAATACACCTCTACTTTTAATTGTTTCTATCTAAGGGGGGGGGGGACCAATACGCCCTTAACAAATTTAGTGTAGCAATACACCTCTACTTGTAATTGTTTCTATCTATGGGGGGTACCAATAGGCTCCAATCAATATAGTGTAGCAATACAACTCTACGTTTAATTGTTTCTATCTTTGGGGTGTACCAACAGCTTGTACTAGACCAATTGATAGTACTCTTTGGATATAAGCTCCTCATTAGAAGAAGTTCTATAGGCATACAACTATACTTAACTAATGTCCCAAACTTAAGGAAGCTGGACCAAAAATTGAGATTCCTATTCATTTAGAGAATTTCTGGTGACCATTTCAACACCAGAGGCGTTTAAAAATGTACTTTCAGCAGGAGATATATCAATAGCAGCTCTTTAATGGGTGGGGGGGGGGGAAGAAAAAATAATGTGTGTTTCTCAAAACTACATATCTTCTTTTACACAAGTTGATACAAGAAAATAAGAGTACACACTGCCTAATCAATAATATGTGTAAAACATAAGGTTTCCTAGTTATTCAGCTAAAATTCTTTATCTATAGCTGCATATCTTTTATTCAAGTCACAGACTACCCTCTTTGGAAGGCGATTTTTATGGGTTAAATTAAAGTCCCAGAACATTAAGGAATGGACAGAAACTGATGATGTGCATGGCTGCTTATTTCTTCCTTGGCCAAGGTCTAGCAGTTTCCAGTCTCCAGTCCAGGATCACTTCATCCAATGTAAAATCACCTCATCCTTTTCAATTTTAGTGACTTCTCCAATGTATGGTCGTTTGCTTGAATCAATGAGGTTCCCGGCTGCTATATTCCCAACTTGAATATATGAATAGTCAGATACTTCAATAACTTCTTTAGCAAAGTTATAACATGTATATTACCATTCTGAAGATCTTCAACTCTACAAGCAAGAAGCAGAAGGACAGAAGATAGCGGTTCTTATTCTCCATTTGCAAAAACAGATCCTTCCCAAGAGTATCCTTGTGCTTCACTAGTGTCCACAAATTGCATGTAATGGTCATGTTTGAATCATGTGGGATATGCTTCAGATCAGTGTAAACATATGCAAACTTGTCACGTGGACCTTTAGTGTGAATTAGGACACCTGAAAAGAAAGAGAAGAATGAATATACTACTTCATTGACATGTTTGATAAAGAGGTTGTTATTACTTGTTTTTTGCTATTGAATTAAGTTTGATAATTAACCTACTATGTGCTTTAACAAAAATACAAAGAAATTACATAATATATGATGGATACCAAGGCCATTATCTTTATCAGAACAACAAAATAAAGAACAGAATTGATTTGACCTCAACCAACCAATAGGAACACTAGACTTCTTGTAACCTTAGGTGTCCATCCTTATACTATTTATGAAGATAATCAAGCTTCCCCTCTTGAGACATTGTGTTGAAAAGCAAGGCCACCTAATGGTGTTACTTCTTGGGGCTAAATGACACTCCAACCAGTAGCGGGGCGTATTGGTACGCCCCTCAGAACTGTATTGTAAGCCACTTAATGCTGTTACTTCTTGGTGCTAAATGACACTCCCAAGCAGTTGTGGGGTGTATTGATTTCACTGATTCACTCTTGTACAGGAACAAAAAGGTATTTATTTTCCTTTTACTTCATGGAACTTACTAAAATTCAGTTTATGGTCATGTACATAAAAGATCATATGAATACATAAGTTAGTACAAACAAAGAATAATTTTCTCATTGTGTTATTTTTTGTCTCAAATTTATATATCTGCGGTATGATTACAATGCATTTGCCCTTTTAACTCACATTTTGAAGGTTTATAGACAATGACAGTCATAGCGTAGTTTTTTCCATTATATACCATATTTTTATACCCGAGTGCAAACGTCATTAGAAGCAATATAATTTCTGGTAAATTTATCAATGTTGGATAAAAGTCAAGTTTTAACTAGTTCCTAGAAACCCTAAATGTTTCCTAGCCTCTTTTACGTTATTCTTATAGATCGCAGTGGGTTTTTTCTTCAAAATTTCCGGATTTAATATAATTGCATATTTATTTTATTTTTTTTAGTAGCTTTTATCACAATATTTTGGTGTCATTGTCATTTATCAAGTTTAATGATGGCCTAGCAGATGTAACTGTGGGGTATTATATTCACCAATTATGACGTAACTACTCCGGCAAATGTATAAAGCCCTATAGATGCCTTTATTGACCGACTGTTACATACCCCTCTTTGACTTCTACTGACTATAGTTTACTTTTGTCTTATACCTCCAAACCACAGTAGACCTACTGTGAAAGACCTTCTCCAGCGCCTTTGGCGATTGCTTGCATTATCCACATTTTATGCCACCCAAATTGCGCTTTTGTGTAGCTGTCTTCCTGACAACAATGGTAAAATGTGTACTTTTTATTATAGTTTGTTGTCCAAAACTCAAGAGCAATAGCATAGGAATCTATCACAAAGTGAGGAAAATTTTGTTTGGGTGGATTCCCAAGAAGACGTTTATTTGTGTAGCTGCAACTGGTGTTAAAGGGAATTTAAAATTATAACTCCAGAGCTTTCCTTTTTCTAGAATATTTGAAGATAATTTCCTTTTTTTCGGAAATGTGGCGTGTTATAACTACTTTTAAAATATTTATCTTAAAATTAATATTTCCAGATGCTCTCTTTAAATCTTTGCCTTTTTTTCTCGTACGTTTTTGTGTTTCAATATTAATCATCCGTTGGTAATAATTTTAGCTATATTTACCAAGAAATGTTGAATGAAATATGTTAAAAAGTAAGAATAAACTTGATTTTTTTTAAACAAAATCTTGTTACCCAAATAGTTTTGGGGAGAAAACGCTATGCAAAGTTGAGGGTGATGAGACATATGCATCATTAATGCCAATAGAAATTTAATAAGTGGGGTGGGTATAGGGCATGGAAAGGGTCAATGGGTTGTAGGGGACGGTCATGGGAGAGGAAGGGAAGAAGGATCCGGATTATACATCCTGCTTCGCAACCTATTGCTTACAGTGAAAATTTCGTCAAAAAGGAATGTGCAGCATGCAGTAATAGTGCTCTAAATAAATTCACTACCTATAGTAAAACGTACAAGGAAAAAGATTTAGATAAACACTGTAGTTGTAAGGAATTGCAGTGGCATCATAAATACAAAACATTAAATGGTTGTATCGGATTCCATTGTTCCTTAATTGAGATTTTAGAATTCAGTGTGCAATGTCATCTTTACATACTTTACCATAGTATCTAGCTTATACGATACATAGCTTGCAAATTAAAGTTCCTCAAATATTTCACAATGATGTCAGTCCGTTCGTTTCTGACATCTTAGCTCAATATTGCAGTACCATTTTTTCTTTTCTCTTTCACATTTATTTATTTAATTATCCTATTTTTGCTGTAACATCACCGACGAATTTTTCATATGTATATTTTTGTTGTTATACATAGTTTCTAAATTACTGTCTTTTGTTTTCATCTTCAGTTTCGCTTTTAGTGACGTATTGTATACTGGTGGCAGTTCTTCAGCTTCTTCATACTCAAGCAAAATAACAGAAACTTGATATTTGTTTCATGACTTTGAATCAGCGTCATGGTATGTACAGAATCGTTTGGAATCTCAAAACCAACATATAAAATATTTACAATTTAATTGATAATAGCGTCATTTGATGTGTTTGACGATTATCATGCTTTTGACAAAGATGGACATTCCATTATGTTACTATAACCCAAAATGGACTAAGAATGCTTTAAATTTAAATTTATATGTTTGCATTATATTCATTGTTGCATGGGGTTTTTGCTTTCTCATATATTACACCTGTCCTACACCAATTTAAGGTGAGTTTTTGTAACTTCCTGATGTCAGCCGGGTGGTGTCGCTATTTTGTTATGTATCATATGACATGCGGGTCCCATATGTATTATTAAATTAGGGCACGTTGCTACTTCAAAGGCAAAACAACGACCCGGTGGGATTGATTAGTTAGCATACCAACATCAATCACAGTTATAGCAAAACACAAACAGTATCAATTACCAAGGGAGCATACCTTGGCTACCTATACTTACACTATAAGATAATCTTTTCTGAATTACCGCCCTCACCTAGTCAAAAGATTGGCGACCACCGTAAGACAAACACTGGTTCACTACAACAATTGTTAAGAGGTGTGAAGGTTAATTAGACGTCTGCCTATACAAACATAGATATTGCTGGAATGTTTGCTTTTAGATTCCCAGGAACCTATTGTTTGTCAAAGTTCACAAGTTCGTATTATTATAATAGAAGTACGTTTGGTCCTTATACGTTAGCATTCATATGTGTATAGAAATGGCCTATAGCTGACAGTAATAAGTATGGCTTGAGGAAGTAGAAACGGTGCCGTTACACTACGAATAAGAACTGTGCTTTAGTGTTTGTTACATGTTATGTTGTAAAATCACTGACGGTTGTGAAAGAGACTTAATGTAATTAATATCAATTTCGGTAACAGTGTTAAACTCAACCTACTTTATATGACAGGTATATATCCAACCAACGTCTGTTACGTAACAGCTACTAAAAACGTTAATAAATGAAGGATAAGCTAGGGACCAATAGAATTACGTCATTGAAGTCAAATACAATGTAAAGAGCAATTCAATGAATTGAAATTACCCATTAACTACTGACACATTGGTGTGTATGTTTAAGCCTAAATGTATTATGTACTAGAAATATATGTAATTCGAAGAGACTTGCGTTGGCATCCAAAAATAAAGTGCTAAATGTTTTTTTCGATTCCATTCTGTTTTGTTTCAGATTTAGTCAATCAGTGTGTAATATCATCTTTAAACACATAAGGAACTAAATAGAACCCATTAAACTAAGCTACGATGTTATTGCCGTTTAACACAAACACATAAAGCATTACCATTATTATACGTGATTGTGAATGCGGTGACTCAGTGTACTAGATTGAATTGACTTTGATACCCCATGGATCCTTGTATCAATGTTTACCAAGGCTACAGTCAGCCGATTCCCACAAAGATTACAGTAAATGTTACCGGGTGATATACAGTATGGTTTTGGGAATGCTTTAAAAATTATCATAAATATATGAAATGTTTGTGTGTGAATCTGTGATTAGATCACATCAACATTCACTGGCAATATACTCTGACAAAATATAACACTTTATGTGACTTTAAACATATAGTGTATCTTACATGCATTACCATCGCATATAGCTTAGGCGATACAAAGTTTTTTTTTACAAGCTCCCAAGCATGCGGGTCACATAGGCATTTTTACTAAAAATTGTTAAGTATAAAAATTGATAAGAAGTGTAAAGGTTAAAATAGACGCATGCCTATGCAAACATAGATACTGCTGGAATTTTTGCTTTAAATTCTGAGGAACCTATTGTTCGTCAAAATTTCCCCAAAAAAAGTTCCCAATGGCTATATCGATTCCATTGATTCATGTTTCAGAGTTACGAATTCAGTGTTCAATGTCATCTTTGAATACATAAGGAGCTATATATAACTCATTAACCTATGATGCGATGGTATTGCCGTTAAGCACAAACAAATAAAGCATTACCATCATCTGACTTTTGGCTAAGATAACGTGTAGTATGTGTTCCCTTTCGAGGAGAATGATGATACGCACCCGACGATGATTACACAGTATCGATGCAAGGGGAATGGTGTTGAGAGCGGATCAGTCGTTCGGTAGTTTGGTTTTTGTGTCCAGGTTCTTTCCTGGGTGACTTTTCTTAAAAAGTACCATCACCGTATGTGATTGTGATGCAGTATACAGTATAGTTTGGGGAATGCTTATAAAATTAACATATTAGGTATAATAAATGTCTGCGTGTGTATCTGTGATAACATCACATCGGCATTCGCTGACAATATCCTCTGACAAAATTTTACTCGTTATGTGACAATAAATGGATAAACAGAGTGTATCTTACATACATTGCCATCGCAATAAGCTTTTGCGATACAGAGATTTTCTTAAAAAGTTCCCCAAATATATCATAGTGATCTCAGTCCGCTCGGAAGACCTCTGCTTAACGTTGAAGTACAATTGTGTTCTCATTAATTACCAAGATGACGATAAACAAAGTTCAAGCCGATGCCGGTATATTATGGCGTGGTATAAACTTCACAATTTGTATTCAACATGTTGCAAAACTTATCTAAATTAAAATTGTAAGAAATAAATGAAACCATAACATTTAAATAATGTGGCACAAAGTGTTAAATATTAGGTTTGCTCGAGTTATCGTCATTAAGTAACATGAACATTTTGAATCTACTTCATGAAGCGGGATCTTTCTTAATTGCTTAAAGAGTTTGTTTATCACAAGTATCCCTATGACAAAGGGCAATGTTGATTGCGTTCTCCTTCACGCTATAAATGGAGGGGTAACCCTTCAGTGAGGAATGAGCGTACCTGTTTAAAACCTTACAAAGTCATATTCTTCTATACACTATCAGAAAGCAGAAAATCAATATATCAGATCATTTGAGCTGAAGTCGATATTATGTCGAAATTGCCTGATGAAGAGGTTGGTAAGCGAGCTAGTATTATGGAACACGTTCAAAGGGTCATCTATATATAATTAATAAATATTTCTCAATCTCCATTTTTTTTTTATAAAGAAAGATGTGAAAAAAAGTACTGCTTCACTTTTCACGATGAGAAACGTTTACTTTGGTTTTAGTGAATTGATTTGAATTTCACAAACCTACGTCTTTTATGACGATACATAAGTAACACGTAACCAAATGACAATCCCTTCTTAGAAACATAATATTGCCAATCAACTACTACCAAGCTTATCCTTTTAATGAAACTCTCAGTTTGATGTTTGCATCAAACACTGCATTTATATTAAAAAACTACCACCATACTTCTTATTTCGTCACAGAGCTCAAATCGATATCACAGTTTCTTTCTAGAAACATTTGATTGATGACAAATAAATATCTCTCATTGTCTTTGAAATCACTTCTTTTTTTAAATTGAAACGGTGCGGTTCAAAGTTAAGTCAATAGTTCAAATTAAAGTCTATGGTAGATTATGTCATTTGTCAGTAATTTCTTGGAGTATAGGTTGCCGTTTCATTTGCAAATTAGCCGTATCCAATTCCCTTGCTATATGCAAATCTTTTCCGTGCTGCAGAGTTTTTGGAGGCCATGTTAAGTACAAGATTATACCAGTGAATCGTTAGCTGTCTTTCATTGTAGTCAATAGTTCATTGTATGGTATATAAAACTAAACAAAGATCGCTTCGATTGCATTAAGAGATTCTTAAAAATGGGAGCAATTGTGCGTGACTGTCTACACAAAGGTTGTTATTATACACTCCGTATAACTATACTAGATATAAGTTGTCGCTGTCGTACTATGGTATGGATATATACACTTTGTTAGTTATCATTCATAAAACAAAAATATGTGGCAATGTGAAAAAGGATAAAACTCTTTTTTTTTTCCACTATCGTAAACTCTGCATAAAACATTACGTAAGAAGATTTAATGAAAACAAAATTATAGGTAAAGATGTTTAAACGTCTATCGTGATGACTAATAATTACAAAGCAATAAAAATAAATTCTACGTTTTAACGATGTCAAATTAGAGCACAGATGATTGTGAATCAGTTACGTAAAAGTTACTTCAAACTTTAATAAATGCAGCTTGTTACCAATACTATATCATCACTCAAGTTTGAGTAAAAATTGATAAGCAGCTCAATGAACCGAGTTTAGTGCTAACCTGTGTTGGTTTTTACCCAGTAAAATAAATGTGCAATAGTGTTAGTATTATTAGTGTTAGCATCATATAATGCCTTTATTTCAAAGCTACTACCAATACTACTCTTTCATTATAGATCTCAAATAAATTTCACAGTGATTTGCAAGAAAATATTAACAAACAAAGATTGGCAATCGCTTTGATTGCATGAAGAGATTCTTACAAAGGGAAGAAATCGTGCGTGACTGTCTACAAAACGGTTGTTATAACTCACTCGGTATAACTATACCTATATAGAAGTTGTCGTTGTCGTACTATGGTTATGGATATATACACTTGTAAGTTATCGTCTATATGTGTCTATGTGTAAAAAAGCAATAAACTCAGATATATTTAC